>OZ025186.1:717500-882500 GCA_964019065.1 Catostylus mosaicus | reverse complement strand
CTCTTCAACACATGAAATGCTGTTGTCAACTGACTGTTTTTTAATTGTTTTTCTATGACCATGATGGGGGAAGGAGAAAGAATTATTTGCTGAAATAAAGGCATTCTTGCAGCCCTTTGCCCATAGTTGAAAAGAACGGTTCATGTTAAAAATTTCTATCTTTGCAAAAAGTGCTGGATATTTTAAAGATTAAGCCAGATGGATTGTAATGTCAATGCCAAAAAAATTAAAACAAGAGAGATTTAATATACTTGCATTTAATGTACCAAGTTAAGTCTAAAACTTACAAGTTTGAAGTATCTCCTTTTTTCAAATCCATTAAAACTAACTTCATATTTTTGTAATATTACCTGGCCTCAACATAACAGACTTGGTTCCAGCTGGGCTTGTAAGCGCAACCTCGATATTCCTTCTCAATGTGAAATTTAACTTCACAACCAAGACAACATGTTCCAAATATCGTATTCGGTTACAAGATGGCACGCGTGACACGTTAATTGTTCTTCTTAATGCTGCGATTCCATCAATCCTGGAAAAAGTATTAAATATTTCGATGCAAACCCTAAGATTAAGGTGTTAGAATTGAAAAATTAGAAAATGGCTAGCATGGTTAACGAATCTTTTTTCTGTTCAACACATTATTGTCATTATCCAAAGATTTCACACACTCACGAATACCGTGAGAACGTTTTCTGGAAGTAACTAGCTTTGCAGTACAAATTATTTATTAAAAAACGAAATCTGCAATCTATAATTTTGAAATAATTAATCTTTCTTGATTTAGATGCAAGATTTTGAGTACCACAAGGATCAGTTCAAGGATGGTTATTTTCATCATCTGTATTTATCTACTAGCATGGATCATATATATATGGATAAAACTATGTTATATATTAATGGAAAGGGAACAAACTCCTTGTTGTGATGGATTCAAATATTATGAAAGTGCACAATTAACATAACTTACTCAGTGTTTTCAATGTATGGTATAGTGCAGTTAAGTTGTGTGCCAACATTCTTCCAAATTTTTGCATTATCTGTAAGGACCTTGGCATCCATAACCCCAAAACCAAATCCATCATTGACTTGCAAAACAAAGGAAAAATATTTACTAATTATGTACATCTGCAAATTTGTATAACGTTTTCAGCTAAAGATGCTCACTTTCAAACTAAAGATGACAAAGGTTCTACAAAACTTTTATACCTGATATCACTGTCAATTAATCTACCGAAAAATTACATCCCGGGCAAGATCTAAACTTATGATCTATCGTATCTATATATCTCATATCTATCATTCCCAAACTTTATCGTTAACAATTCATGATTTCTATTTTTATGACGTCATTGCTAACAATAATAATAGCATCCCATTAATTGATATTTTAGTTTTTATTATTCAACTTTCACTTTTATTTTCATTTCGATACCTTTTAATCCAGCTCCATTGACTTTCCAAGTAACACTGTCAAAATTTGCACTTGAGCTTCGGGCAACCAAGTGTTGCACATCTCTCCAAGTCAGATTTGGACTGTAGTAGCGTTAGGTAAAGATAAAACAGACAATCAATATATCAGCAATAACTTAAGTAATCACCAAATTTTATCAAATTTTAGTATACATGGTAAACATAACACTTCATTTATAAATGTAAAACGCACTCACTTATGGCCTTCTCACAGGTTCCTAATAAATGAGTTTGGGACGCTGATTATTTTTCTAGGTTTTTCCCAACCCACTGAACCTACTTGGACCCCGTTAATTATATTTCAAGGAATGAAAAAAGGTTCAGGAAACGTTTTTGAAAGCTTGTAAAGTTGCAAATATTTTCTCCAAAAACTTTTGTGTTGTTTTAAACAGATCAGTCATTAGGGTTTAGAAATATATCGGACCCCCTCCCTCGTTTATCAATATTTCCACGCTATTAGGTAATATGTTGTGTCCAACATTAAAGCATCATTTGCCCCCGGTTGGTTCGAAAACAATGTGTAGTATGAATGAAATCTGCTATCTATTTGAGTTTCTTAATTGACAAAATCTTCTTTGAAAAGTAGGCAAATAGTAATTTCATTTGCAAAAAGTTTATTTTGCGTTGTTTGTAAGACATCAATGTGGGATATTGTTACTTTTCCATCCATGAAATACAGCTGAGGTGGGACAAGAGGCACCTTCCTTTCTTTAACAGTTTATTAGCATCCTGACTTGCGGGGAGCAACAGATTCCCCCGCTGCATTAAATAGAGCAACTAATTCAACAAGACTGTCTTGAATAAATGAAATAGCCATGTTTGAAAAAGCTACCTACTTTGCTTGAAGAACTAACGCAAAAATTCCAGACGCAATTGCCGCTGATGCAGAAGACGATGATGCTGTCTTGGAGCACTTGTTATTCAGTCCTGGCGAGGGCTAAAATGCAAAAAAATGGCGATAGATTTGCGATACAAGAGAGCCCACAATAGCAAAAATTCGGCCACATAGCCCCAAGGGGGAGGATTACTCTTGTCTGATATGGTGGAGATGATTATAAATTGTCATAGCTTATGGGTGCAACAACTCCTTGACACCAACTGCTGTTTAACTACTGAGAAATATCCATAAATAAAGACATACCAGTTGAGCATTAAGATCATTAATGCCAGCCATTCCATCTCTACCATAAGTCACCGCCATTACTCCTGGGCATTTAACATTTTGTAATGACATTTTATTTTTGTATGTGATTACACTGATTCCAATCGTATATATCGAAGAAATATATTCATCATAAGTACAAGTGCCACCAAGCATTCCCCCATTACCAGCTGCAAAAACAATGATGTTCCCTTTTCCTTGCCTTCCCTATGCAAGATAAAATGAACACAAATGGTGGATTATTTCTTAGACAAATTTCAATGATGCTTAACCTTATATCTATATTAACATTATCGAGATTGGCTAACAATTCATCGCCATAGTCACCATGGTACTACTAAAACTTGTTAAATAAAAGAAAACACGTGTTTCATAGGAAACCTTTACAAAAAGATCTAGACTGAAACTGGTCAGCCGTTACTGAGTGCAGGTCTTAAAAAACTTGAAAGGAAGGATAATCATCAAAGCAATTTATGTCCAAGTAACTAAGTGACGCGCAACTCGAAATTAATATTCAAAATGTCTAATATAAAACAAAGCATATGCAGTACAGTTAGTTGCTTATATATATGTGTATATACTTGAGGGACGCTTAGAAGAAAACAAACATAACTAAACAACATTGTTACCTGCTCAGCACTACGCCTTACTGCTGCTTTTATCAAAGGATGCATGTAGGCAATGTTTATTTGCAATGGCAGTATAAATCCCCAAGAATTCGAAAAAATATCATTGATATCGTTACGGTATTCAAGTGACTTTGCAAATGCTTTATTAATATCCCAGCCTTTTACTTCATTCCTTATACCTGATGAACAGAAATAGTATATTACAAGAGTAATGCTGACGCAACATACATGCGATGTTGTGAACGCTTCGGTTTTAAATGTATTCTTTGTAAAGATTATGCCAAAGTTATCCTTTGGTTCAATTGGTTTTGAAACTCCAATTTGTTATCTCCCCCCACCACTCCAATTGGTTCTTTCCCCTCTCCGGTAACCCCACAGATTCCTTCTACCTCCCGCTGTGACATATCAAATTTCTTATCTGCAAACATAGCAGGAACAGGATTGATATTTCGTACATCAGTCATTAGAGGTGTCTATTTGCATCGCAGAGTCATTTCTTCCTTGCTAAGGAACTCTGGTTTTCCATGTTAAACGCGAAATGGGGACTTCTACAAAAAAATAAATCTTGCTATATATCTAGTTTATCATATGTTTTATTGATGCACCGGCGAGGTTTATCCAAATTTCACTTCAACAGAGCATATGATCACTAAAACATTGAGTGTTATGAGCGATTGCGTTTACAAACCTGATATTCTTGCACTAAATGCAACCCCAACTCCGCAATTAGCATTATTTGCCTTTGCTGCTGCCAATCCCGCCATCATTGTGCCGTGTGCTTCGTCGCTTCTGTAATGTTTGAAAGTTTAACGTTATAGAAACGTTGCAAGATATAATAAAAGAGATGTGCACTTTAAAGAGATAAATCTGTTGAAAGATATCATCAGCTTTGGATTTTGTTGATGTTTTCAAAAGCCTTACTTTAGCTAGTGAATTTAAAATATCTCATTCTTGCACTCTGAGGATTTTAGCTCGATAATCAATCACGTAACTAAACAAAAAAACAGCAAAATACAAAATAGTGGCAACGAAGTGAGAAACTCAAGAAACAAGGCAAAGATTTGAAGTTGAAAATCATGCCTGAAAAAGCGAGCAAATAATATGCCTGGCAGGGTTTGTGACTGACAATTCAGATCCTAATTTTATGAGAGAACTTGCAAAAATGGCAACATTAAAACTCTTTAACACTTTTTCATTGCCCAACGTTTTGGTCTTTGGAACTTTTTTTAAAAATTGTGTCGGATGCATTGTTGCAAGAAAACCTTAAACGTTGCTTTATAGCTTCATTTGGTAGACAGGTAGAATACAAGCCTTATATAGTTGACAATATAAGTCGTATGGTTTAAAGGGTGGGTATTTATAGAGTTGGTATTGTTTGTTATTGGTGGCGCTTGTGGCTTGAGCATTAACATTCATATTAATATGATAAAAAACTCTATATAACATATATTAATATTAATATGATAATGATAATATTTAACAGGTTGTTTTGGCCTCTTTATGTTGGGAAATACAGCTGATGTATTACTGTAAAACTAAATGAATCTAATCGAAAAAGATAACAGTAGCCAAAATAAAATGTTTGAGGATATTTCAGCATATTAGTTATAAGTTTGTCATTTATGGTCATGATTATGTATCTTTATTGTTAAAATTGATACGAGGGTACTAAAACCATCACCTTCAATTTCCCCTATCATAACAAACTGTGCTAAATCACACCATTTATACAGATATATTTTCGTGCCACATATAAATTGGTTGGAGTGCCTTGGAACTGGATGACTGTATCGAAAGAACAGCAATGTGTAAATTCTAAAATGTCGCAATCTTTTTGAATTGCATGGAAAATGAATTTAAAAATGATTGTTACAATGAAACTCTAGAACCCAACAAGAAACAGACCACTTTTTGGTACTTCAGCTTAAAAAAGAATATGAAATGAGCTTAAACTAAAGATAATGAACAAATAAAGAAAACAATTATCTGACTCGAAATATCCAGAGTTAGGCGTTGGTTCACTGGTGTTTGTACCAAAGTTGTAACTTGCTTGAAAGTCCTAAAGACAAAGATATCTGAAATACAATCAACAAAGGTATAAGGTACATATAAATAAACGAAAATCGATGATCTTCGTGTCCTCGACTAGCATTCAAATAGCAAAGTGTATAGTCGATTGGAAATTGATGATTGAGAAGTCCTGATATGCTTTAGATTCACAGGATTCGACCTGCACATACACGCGTTAGAATTTAAAACTTTGGATTTTTCTCTTCTATAGCTCCCTGCAACAACCCTGGAAAACGATCACAATTTGAAATACGTCATCAACTATTATATCCAAAACGTGTTATGACGTCATTTCACGAACAAGCGCAGAATTGTAGGATTTTGAAAGCAAAAGATTAATTTTGACCCCGTGCACACGAGAGCGGATCCGTTTGGGTCCGTTCCCACACTGGATCTGATCCAGGATATTGTTTGCGTGCACAAAAGCACACTTATGGCGCCATTTATTTATTAAGGTTCATTGTTGTGACTCAACTCAAGGCAATGGTTTCACAAGAAACTGAAACGACAGGCAGCAAAACGAGGAATTTTATTTGGACAGATGAGAACTTTCTGCCAAAATCTCGCGTAAAAACTGTCGTTGCCTTGCAAAATGATGTGCAGAAATTGTAGCCACGATGTTCAATACCGATGACAAATAAGATAAAAGGGCGTTCATAAACCAGAAATAATTGCTCTCCTTTGTGGTTAAGATTTTTTGTATTATGGCGCGAAAACTGAGAAAATACTAATGAAGTTGAGCCTCGAGTTTATTGAAATAGAGCCTCGTTTTCTATCCGTACCAGTTTCGGCCTGATCCAAGTGTTCACACGAGAGCCAAGTGGATCGGACCCAAACAAGCACGCTTTTTTTATCCGTCACAGTCTGGTACGGATACCAGACCCAAACTAGATCGGATAGAGGTGTTCTCGTGTGCAAGGGAGGCTTATCCGTACCAGTTTGGGAACGGACCCAAACGAATCCGCTCTCGTATAACAACAATAACAACAGTGTTGTGGGTATTATAAAAAATTACAACTTACAAATTTGGTCCTCAAATCTGGATGATTGTAATCGACCCCTTTGGGATCATTTACGCAAATTGTTACACCCGTTCCATTAATGCCTGTTTCCCATGTTTTGTGAATATTCATGAGGTCTTTTGCCTGCAATTGAGAGAATTCTTAAATAAAATTCTGATAAATAAATAAAATATACAAAACTATAGTCACCGAAGAGCACTGTGCCGTGGACAAGTCAAATTGCATTTATAACTATCGATAAAAACATCAGAAGAATTGGGACAGGAAAACTCGTTTTTAATAACAACTGAATGCGTTTTATCTTCCTTGATCTTCACAAGCACTCCTTCCAGTAACACTGAAACAATGAAGGGGTACGGGAGCAACCCTAACAGGAAGGCAAAGGCAAAGGCAATGGAAATTGCAAATGATAAAATATGGGGATTTCATTTTCTCTTCAGCGAGAGAAATTTAGCTACCACGCCCTTAACAATGAGTTTAGATAATTCTGTGAATAATGCTATTAGTTTTCACGCACACTTTTTCAACAGAAAAGGACAGATCAGTACATGACAGGACAGGACAGGACAGGACAAGACGGAAACAAGCCTTATTATTGTTCGTAAATTGATCTCAAAATTGAGCGATGTTAAACTTTAATATCCTCATAGACTATGTTCTATTAAAAAATTAGCCTATCCTCGACAATCTCGCTTTGAGTCATCTTTTGCATTTAAGCAAGATAAGAAGGTGATGCATTCTGTAATCAAAGTAATAAATTGCAATTTCTCACCAAATAATACTGATTTGGGAATTGTGGGTCATTGAAGCTTTGAACAGCACTTCTGTAAAAACTGAATTGTGGCGAACGCTGTTAGGATGAAGAAAGATGAAAAATAGTTTGGCAGCAATTGGCTCAATATTTTTTCTAATTATATTTGTATTTGTAATGTCAACAAATTCAACCTTTTACCACGAGTGATTTTTTATGCAATAATTGTGCTGCCAACATTAAATAGGCCTTTTTAATGAGTATGATATGTGTAGCCATCAGGATCGCTTCTCGGTACGATGCCGCGCACTGAAACAACTCTGATTAAATTATGTATTTGGAAACAGCAGGAGCTTCGCATGGGAACCATCTTATTTGCCTTACTATGGCCTTCACTGTCTAGAAAATTTAAGGAAAAGAGGTCTATAATTCCCATTACGTCCAGGGCAGAGAAATTAAGAGGATATGCATTTTCACATATCCTAGATTTTCCTAATAACTAACACAGAAAAAGGATCAACAGCAAGTAGAAGCAAGGAATTAATATGGCAAATTAAATGAATGCATATACACCAAATGGATTTCCAAAAGTATGGGGTAGCTAGTTAGATCTTTCTATAGAGATATTGAAAATTAGAATTGTTTTCTGATAGCAAAAATCAAAGAAAGGATCTTTTTCTGAAAGAACTGGACAGTCATGGTTACACATCTGACTAAGGAGTTCTCCCTCCACACCGGGAGCCCCTCAAAATAAGTACCAGACCAAATTAATCGATATCGAATAGGGTGTGTCACTTCCATATCCCCTTAATATCCGTTATTGTCTCCCTTCCAAATTTTGTGAAAAACTTGAGGACCAATTTCTTTTTGAACATCAAACATTTTTTCCACCCCATAAAACCAATTCAATCTCTTCAAGGGCATCACACGCAGCAGCTCCTGTTGTCGACAGGCCGCGACTATCAGCAATGGTCATACACGTTCTGTTTGGCTGTCACTACGTGCGGCCTTTAGTGATCATGCAACTAGCCGTTTTGCAATGATGGTCCATTAGCACACGCCGAGGCGGAACATGTGTGTTGTCTGATCCATTTGATGCAGATAGGGACAGAAATAATCGCATAGCAATATAAGATATCTGTCATCTACGTGATAAATATCGGCGTTACTTGAGAGATTCAGTGTTGCATCCCCCCCCCTTCCTTAAAAACTACGAACGGTTTGTTACGAGAAAGGCGAACATCCCATCTAAAACGCTATGCACCTTTTGGACGACAAGTTTTTCTACATATTCATCTCAATTCGAAAATGGACTTAACTCTGAAATGTCCGGTAATCCGACCGCTAAGACTCTTCTTGTTGAAATTTAATATTGCACAAAACGAATAAACAAAGCAAATATTTTGACACATGTGACCAACCCAACCTTAACATTGGCGAATTGTGTTTGTCATGGTCTCAAAGGCATGAAACAGAACACATGCAGTCAAATAAGAAAGGAAAACAATGGTCCCATGCTTAGGGTTACTGTTTCAAATTTCGCTTTGAAGATTCAAAATGACTTGAAAGTAGTCGAAAAAACAAATTAAAAGGGCAAAAAAGGCTTAGTGTTGATTACTGGTCCTGGATATCCATGAAAGTTACTGTGTGATTTTTCAATCGCCCAGAATCTTTGGATGCATTTATGAAACGTTAAAATTGTGAGACCCCTTGTTAAGCAGGGTGATTATAAGTATCTTCATATCCTTTTGAGTGAAATTCTTACCTTGGAATTGAGTTTACTTCTAAAAAAATTGATATTTCCTTTGCATAAGCTACTTCCCCCAACCAATGATTTTGTATATTTTCTCCATCTTTTATATTTCAATTCATTTCCTCATTTCTCAAAGTTGGCATTATCCTCCATATGGCTATCAAATCATATAAATTGGGATAAGAACAATGGGATACTTGTCTATTTCCAAAAAATACCTGTCAGTGCTTTTTGCCTTTCAGAATTTTCCTTCTCCAATTGTTTTTGACTTGAAGATCCATGAATTGTATTGATTCTAGATGACTTACATTTTTCTAAATACTTGTTACCAAATTATTTTCATCTAATTATAATATTCTATAACACCATCAGATGATTACAATATGCTCCAAAATGGGCCATGAACCCAGGTAAACCCCTGGTAGAAAATTCTGCTTGAAAGACAAGAAGCTTGTGCACAGTTTGGAGTGTTGGGTGGCAAATTGATCAACTTTTCAGCAATTCAAGGATGGCACTTTATCTGCTCAATTTTCCACTGCATCTCCCCTCCCCCCTTACTACAGCCTCAATACAGCGACTAGCAATGGCCTGGAAGAGGCAAGTTTTCAGACTCAGGATGTGCTGGCTGCTGACATTAGGGGCTGTATCGGAGTGCCAGTTTGGTCTTTAGTGCTCTTGATCATTCTGTCTTGGACAGGAATAGGTGCGAGAATCTTGTATTCTTCTCTAGATGTTTTTAGGTCTGTCGTTCTCTGATGTGCATTGGGCATTGTCCTTGGTATGTCTTGGTACTTATCTAACCGCTTTCAGCAATTTCCAAATAAAATCCTTAGATATAACTTGACAATAGATATAATCAACCACCAATTATTGTTTGAAATTCTTAAAAAATTGAAAACATGGTTCTAACAATGAGAGTTTTAGAAAGTGTGTGGGTAAATGCATTATCGTTCATATTGAGGTTTTGTTGTCTTTTAAATTGTTATTACTTCACTGAAATGTTGTTTTAAATGCATTAACATTTCATATTAAGGTTTTGTTGTCTTTTAAATTGTTATTACTTCACTGAAATGTTGTTTTAAATGCATTAACATTTCATATTGAGGTTTTGTTGTCTTTTAAATTGTTATTACTTCACTGAAATGTTGTTTTAAATGCATTAACATTTCATATTAAGGTTTTGTTGTCTTTTAAATTGTTATTACTTCACTGAAATGTTGTTTTAAATGCATTAACATTTCATATTGAGGTTTTGTTGTCTTTTAATTTGTTTGTACTTTTCTTAAAAGTTGTTTCCTACATAGTTTTTGTGTGTTGGTGTGTATTTTTGGTATTTTTTTAACTACAAGCTTTACTGTGTATATTTTTCTTAGAATTGTAGCTATCTTATTTTCAGACTGCTGGATTTAACTTTGTATCATAGCCCTGTCATTCATGATAGATAATTTTATTTTATTCAATAAATGATTTCAGATATTCCTAAAAAAAATCCATTAAATTACATCGATTGTCTCTCCTCATAATGGTGAACATGAAAGCCAGATCATTAGGCCGCATTACGTAATGTAAAAATACAAAAAAATGAAATTTGAGCTAAAATCCTAAAATGAAATTTGACCTAACATTTCAAGCGACAAACTAACCGACCAAAATCTTATTTTCTGCCTCTAGTATGACCAGCTATCCATGTATTTATGTTTATCTATGTATGTTTAAACTTTGTTTCAAAGGAATAACGGAATAACTTTGTTTGTTAGTAAAAGTTGCTAGGTTTCTCAAAAGTAAATTTTCCTTGCGCGGAAATACCCGATATTGGATTCGATTCTTAACATTTTACATGAAAATAAAGTTCACAAAGAAATCGAAAGGGTTTTTTTAGTTTTAGGTCTCTTCGAACCGTTTTACGATTGTGTCATCGTTACGATTTTCAACATATTGGTCACAGAATTCTGTAATCTGCAGTGTCACAATGGCGGATACATTTCTGATTTCCGCCGTTGCTTGCTAAGTACGTTACCTTCTCTTCTGCTGCTGAAAACAACTTATGAAGAAAGAAAAGCACCAATAAAATGTTGTTGAACCACATTCTTCTACTGAAGTTGGTGTGATGATGTAGTCTTGTTAAAATAAAACACCAGGCTGCGTTCATACTGAACAACGCTTTTGAGCGCGTTCACACCTTGTCAGGAGTGCGCAGTACAAAGCCCTTGAAACGTTTGAATTTCACTGCAATATTAGACGGCCAATATGTAATAAAGCCACAACTTGTAATATGAGACGGCTTGACTGTACACTTGTAACATGTTTACACAGAACCTGCAATAGGAGGTGAGTCCCATGAAAAAAGAAAGAAACGACTTCCCCGTAACTTGAACAAAACATCAGTCATGGTTGCCACCATAGTCAAGTAGAACAACGAAACGTCATACATGCTTAGTATATTTTGCTGACGGCATGTGCACTCCTTTCCCGGTATCGATTTCGCCTTTTTTTCTAACACCGGGTATCGAACTAGAGCAATTTTTCTAACGGGAAATTTTGCAAGACTAGGGCTGTCTTTTACGTTTTGGAGTATACTTTTCGCCAATTTTTTCTAAAGCCGGGCACCATTGGCAGGAGGAAATTCTGGAGCCGGGTCAAAAAAAATTTTCTAGGAGTGAACACCCCCGTACAATTTTAAGTCAAGTACCCCCCCCCCGGGGGTGTGTGTAGGGGAAAACGGTAGCTGCTTCTTTTACATCACAATTTTTTTTGAGGGAAATCTCACCAATGCATAATCTACTTTACGGGGCGTGCGTTCAAAGTTCCATATCATGTATCACCCTCAATCTTGTATTCAGTCGGAATATTTGAAGCCTTCTAGCAAAAGGTAGGTTTAACCTGAAATATAAAACTGTTACTATAAATACAGGTACATACACTGGTATAGATAAATACCGGTATAATGGTATATGTGGTCAGTGGCGGATTTAGGGGGGGGTTGACAGATTACTGGGGGGCAGTTGCCCCCTTCACCGCTCTTCAAATGGTGTGGCGTCCCCTATTAGAAGCGCGCGGCGCTCTTTTTCTATGAATTACCGAAGGTTTATAGGCGCCTCTTTTTCTAAACTGTCCCCTTTCAGTATCATTCTGGATCCGCCACTGTACAGTATGTGGTTAAAAATTGGGAGGGAGGCTGGAAATATTTTTTGCAATGTTGGAGAGGGGACCAAAATTTCCACACAAATCAGAGAGGAGGGAAGAAAATTCCATCAAATAATCGAAAATGTCATCCGCCCCCCCCCTTCAAGAATTAAAATGACTTGTATCTCACTCGGAAAAAATGAATCATTCGTTACAGGGGTGATGCCAGGATCCCTGGCAGGGGACAATTAAATAGAAGCGAGGGTATCTTTTTCAGCATAAGAGCACAATTTTCTTAAAAATTCTCCGACGGGGGGGCTACAGCCCGTTACCCTCTCTGGCGCCACCCCTGATTCGTTATAACTCAAACAAGTTTGTTGACTGTAACGCAAGGTAAAGGGAAATAAAAGCGTAAGTTGAGAAGATAGTAGTTGCATTCCGTCTATTGTACCAAAAAACTTGAGTCCTTTGAACATAAGTTGCAAGCAGATCTTACGAGTGGGGCCAACACCTCAGGAGACATAACAAAACATTGCAGCCACATTTTTCTATTTATCATGAACTCCCAAATCAAAGAATATGATGCTATCAGGGGCGTACCGTGCAAAATAAAAGGGGGGTCGAAATTTCTGTATTTAGGGCAACATTTTTCTAAAGAGGCCCCGACATGGTTGGGGCCGACAGGCCAAGAAAATGTTTTTAGTCAACTCACTGGATTGGCTGAAACATGCTCCGAATTCGTAAAACCAAACATATTATCAAATATGTTAAGTTAAATTAATAATATAAATCATTTAAACTGACCATAAATGCAATAAACGGAATTAAAACACAAGTTAAAATTCGGCTTTGAGAACGATCCAAAACGTGAGGCAACAGACATATGTACACTTTTTGTAGCGATTTCTGATATTCGATTGAATTGTTTTTCATTAAAAGGGGGGAAATGAAGGCTTTCAACAAAAGTTTAATTATATAAAAATGCATTGATGCAAAGCTAAGACAACTTAGTATGCGAATTTGCTTATTATACCAAAAACTTTAACTGAAAATTAAATTATGTTCGTAAATCTTTCTCGGATGTACTGCGAAAAATAATCTCGACGCTTCTTCGTAATCAACTTCAACGGTTCGATTAATGTGCATTATGGCTAAAGCACTGAGTCGCTCATAGTTCATGCTGGATCTTAGCCACGTTCTCAATCTTCTCATAGCCGAAAAGCTCCGCTCGCACTCTGCTGATGTTACTGGCAACGTGCAACCAATTTTGATTAAAGTAAAGATATTAGGGAATTTTTCCTTTTCACACAACTTTAAAGCTTTTGAAGGTTATCTGGGCGATCAGCATCTTTGACTTCCATCCATTTTCTCTTCCACGAACGCAGTTCTTGATCAACAACGTCAGGGTTAGGAAGGTCATCTGAATATTGCTCTGTTAATTCGCTAATTTCCAAATTCGTGTAATCTGGATGGCAGAGGATGGATGGTACCAGTAGAAGGAGTTTTGACGCCGTTATATTGAAGGAATTGAAACGAAAAGTCATTTCTGATATGAATCTATCAATTAGTGGTGATGCTATGACACGTCTGTAGTAATCCTCTGGGTTTTGGCTGGAACGTTGTTGCGGTGCATTTGCCTAGCAACGGTTCTTGGTATAGCTGGCTCTACACTAAGCTTTGTTGCCATCCTTTCTGCCTGTTGGTAAATTATTTTGAATTCATCATCCATAATTTCTCTTAAATGCTTCATGTCCTCAATACAACTCTGCACAAGACTATAGGCTTTTACCACGTCTATGGTGCGCCCTTGCAGGTTTTGTGTGATACTTACAAGCGGGTGTAGGGGACGATAAAGAGATACCAAGCCAATGATGAACTCAAACTTTGTTACAGCGTGCAAATAGCTCGCTGCATCTTGCTTTGCTTTGGGATCCCAACCATCGGTGTGAATTCCGTCAAAATCATTTCTTTCAGGATGCGTGCCATTCATGACTTCAAATGCTTCCAACTTCAAATGCTTCCACGTATTCTTTGTTAAAAAACGTGTAGACCTGTAGGTCTAAATGATTAATTTGTAATAAACAAAATTCTTTTAAAGTTGAAATTACCTAAAGTAGTTAATCAGGGTTTTACAGCGTTTTGAAGCTTTATGGAGCTCTTTTTCTTGTAGTTATCTTCTTCTATCTTTATTTGGCATTTTCAATCCAATCGCGACAGTTGATAGCTGATGTATGGTGAAATTTATACATGCACTGTTATATCTCATGAGGAAAGCATTGCTCTTTTGTGTTAAAAATAGATTTCCTGTTGAATTTCGCAACATAAATGTTATCTTAATTAACTCACAGTGGCTCTTGTACGATTCATTGTTGTCAATGCAATCATTTATTCGTCAGTCATAATTTTGCCTAGTAGCTTTTGAAAACATTCTTTAAATGTTTTGACAATGTTTTCGTCCTGTCCAAACTGCGCGAAACTTTATATTCATTTAATCATTTTCTAAGTGCTTCCGATGAGAAGTGTGGCAATATACTAAGCAATTTTTATAACTGTGCTATCCTTCTCCTGTAAAACTTGGTAGTGTTGAATTAGAAAACTCTTTTGGAACGAGGTTTTCATACTTACACAAAATATTTTTACCACTCAATTTTGAGTTATCACTTTCCGTATAGACTCCTTTTGCCGTGAAAAAACAACAGTATAAATTGGTTCTTCAAAAGCCTATCTTGTTGGGGAGGTAAAGAAGTCAAAGACTGCCCCTATCGTTTCAGCCCTTTGTTTTACGGCTAAGTTGACAGCCAATCAGCATCGGACCTTACACACGCACGCAATATTTAATAATAGGAGTGATTCAGCCAAGGCTAATTTGCATAAGTAAATCGTTACTGCACATGCGATCTGGAGCCCTTTTTGGGAGATTCCTCGAGTCTGTCAACTTGGGCTGTTCGTATCCCCAACAATATCCTCAAAAAAAGGAAAAAAAAAATTTTTAGATTTTTGAAAAGGGCACTTTTCTGAAAAGGGGGGGGGGGACCCCCCACGGTACGCCCCTGACTATTCAAAATCGAAATCAAAGAAATCAAAAGTGAACAAAGAATATGATATGATATGATGTCTCTGAAAAATCAATGGTAAAATTCATAGATAGAATATGATATGACATGATATTTCTTCAAAGTCTCTCATCTCTTTTCTGCATTATTTAGATATCAGCAAAATGCCGTCATCATCCTTGACAAACAATCTTTTTTTGCCATTTTCTATCTTCTCCCAACTCATTTTTCTAAAGAATTCAATAAGATCTGAAAAAAGTTCTTCTCCGTATTTCTTCTTCAGGTTTTCATCTATATGCAAGAAAAATTTCAGCAAGGCTTCGCCCAATGGATTTCCATGTTCGAACATCTCTGTTATTTCAAAATCAACTTTTCCATCAAACTTCTCATATTCCCATCCATGGCTTTGGCATACTTTAGACAACCCAGTGTTACTTTGGCAATAGAATTCACTTTTCAATGTAGGTATCATTGGAAAGAATGATTTATAAAGATTTTGCCAAATGTTGTCATCACTTCCAGTTGCAATGAAAATGCACCCAGGGCTTTTCAACAGTTTTTCATAAGTGCCCTTGAGAACCAATTCTTCTCTAACATAACTAAGGACATGGACAAGTTGTACTACATCATATTGTTCACTCTCATCAACGTCAAGAAATTCTTCAATGCTTTTGTTGGCCCAATTAAAACTGACTTTTTGAAAAAATCCACCTTTGGATGCGATTGTCTGCTTGAACTTTTCAATCGCTGATTCATTTGGTTCGACGACCGTGCATGTGACTTGCTTACCTGCAACCAACTCTTTACCTTTACTAAACAAAGCTTCAAAAAACATGCAGTCAAATGAGCCTTTACCTGAACCTACAGCCAATACCTTCAACTCAGACCTCGCTTTAGAGTCTTTCGTCTTTAACTTCTCAGCTAGTCTAGGAATTAGCATGCCCTCCACCCAAAGTCGCTCTTCTCGGCGATCGCGATTAAATATATCCAATAAGTCATAGTCGAAGTTATATTCGTTTCCATTTTCAACAAATTTTAGACATTCAGTCGCCATGATTGAAACAATAACAACCAAATGTGATGTTGCTTAAACGTAGACTGATATTTTAAATTCAAGTCTTAATTCAATTGTTTGAGGGGAAACTGAAACTGTAGATAGAACACAAAAGTTGTGGATAACGGGTTTAACCTTTAGTCCGGCCTCTAATGTTCAAGATTTCATCAGTCGGAGGCCAAAAGCTTTGAATGGTGATTTTGATAACACTCGACCTACTGATTATAAAAACCAAAGTCTTAATCGCCGGAAGTGGTACACGAAGCCAGGGTGTGGCGCCAAAGTTTCCCAAATTGTTGAAAAAATGCAACAGACAATGGCCAAACTTGATTTTCGGTAAAAATACTTCAGAACAAAGCAAAAAACACTGTTCTATGTATTTAGGACGGTTAAGTTGTTACAATCAATTTTTAAGACCCCCTCAAAGTTTCCCCTAGTTGTTGAATGAATTCAACAGTCATTGGCCAAGCCCCAGTCTTGTTTTAAATTCAAGGTAATGTTCTAACTCAAGCATTTGCGTTAATTTAAGACGATTATGTTTGGACAATTGCCCTGTAAGACGCCCCCCCCCCAAAGTCACTCTTTGAATCTTAGATAGATGTTCAATCATCGGCAAAACTTTGTTCTTATTAAAATCAAGTTTATTATGCAATCCAAAGAGGGGCAGTCGCTATAAAAGCCTTCCGATACTACCCTTAGGCTGCTTACAGTAATCAAATCTCAAAGATATTTTGAAGAGAAGTGAATCACCACAGCATCACCATTTACCGTTTCAAATTAACCACAAATGTTAATTTGTGAATTTTAGAGGGAAGACCAAACAGTGTGCTGGACGAGAAGTTTATTAATTTTTAAACTATTTACTTTTGCAACAGAAACAATGGCTTAAGTTTTAATATCACGTTTCAATAACTACACATTGTGCATTTGTAGTACCTGTCTAGTACAGAACTTTAACGTAGCTTTAGAAATTCCCTGACGAAATCGCTGCAATTCTTCGCAAAAATCGCTTCAAGCAATAAAATAGGAACTTAGAGTGGATGGAGGACGATGATCAAATATATAAACAAGGTTGGTATTTTTAAAATTCATGTTTTCGGGCGTAAATTCCGATTTGCGATTTTATGTGCACATTGTCATACTGCTAGTCCGTCAAAATTACTGATAGCAAAGAAACTACCAGCTGCTAATCCAAAATGACTCATTGATAATGATCATTTCTAGAATTATCAATTATGGTCAGGGTTTCTGTGGCCTTTACTTTAACCAATGCTATAAAGTCTTATTTGGGAGAAAAAGTAAAAAGGGGGAAATGTTCTTTCGTATCGTATCGGCTAGTTTCAGAAATTTTTTGTTATACTCCATCAGTAATGTTTTCTGCTTCAGATTAATAGATAAGAAAGCTATTTATTAAAATGAAATGAGAAATATTTGTAAAGTTTAATATCGACTTAATCTTTAATCATAATTCCCCACCGTCACGAACACTTGAATAATGATCTTAAAATGTTACCATAAATCAACTAGAAATAAAAGTCCTCGGAAAACATGCATCATTCATATTGGGGAGGGACAAGAAGAGGGTGACATTAAGAGTCTACAAGAAAGCCATAAAATTTGGCATGATATCAAAAGCGCTGCAGCCAAGAAAAAAGCATGGCAGAGTAGTTCAAAGTGCACCACAGTAATCTCGAATTTGCCAGAAACATGCTTTTCCCATCATGGGTATCATGTCAGTTGCTATCGTAGATTCACAGCAATACCTACCTCTTTGCAGCCAGTCAAAGCTGAAAGTCCAGGAATATCATCAGCTGTACGTAAATCTAATTCACGAGAATTAAGCACATCAAGTCCATGTTTGCCAAAGTTATGTTTATTTTGCAATAAATTTCGTAAAAAGGTTGGCCGACAATTTGAAAGCCTTGGAAAATGCATGACAATAGATGCAGAAGTGGCAATACGAAATGCTGCAGAATTGCTAAAAGATGATTCTTTGTTACTGAAAGTTGACACATCAGGTGATTTTATCGCAAAAGAGGTAATGTATCATCACTCTTGTCGAAAATCCAAAACAGTGCTTTGAAGTTGTCAAGAACCATATACAAAAATCTATATTGGATGAGAGACGCCCAGAGCTTGCAACATCAGTTTTTGAAAGATACAGGTAGGAATTTTTAAGAAGAAAAGGGAAAAAAGATGACATCGAAAGCTACACAGTGCAGAATCTCTGCAAAAGAGTAAGGAGTCATTTTACAGATGATTTGTTGTACATGCAGGAAGAAAACAATAGGAGAGGAACAATTATGTATGACAAAGAAACATCATTTTTAGCAGCATGCCAGCAAGCATATGATCACAAATTGCCAATGGAAGCAAAGGTCTACGAAATTGCATTGTTACTTCGAGAAGAAATTCTTGCTTTGAAACCTTCGTATTTGTCTGATCCACTGACAATTGATTCAATACTACAAGGTGAAGTTCAGCCCCCAAAATTGGTAGATTTATTTTTCAGGGTTCTCTATATACGGGGCCAGATTGTGAAGAGAAGACAACAGAACGAAAGGAAAGATTTATCAAGTCAAGCAGTGCAGACGCAGTTTATGCTTGCTCTGGAGGGAAATTGCTTCCCGGAAAGCATCTTGCACTAGCAATGGGAATCAAATCGTTGACTGGTAGCAAAAGTGCTGTCACTCTTGTGAATAAATTTGGAAACTGTGCAAGTGATGAAACCATACGCCGTCTTGATATGGAATTAGAGTCAGCTGCAGATTATGTTGAAAAAAATGCACCAAATGAAATTTTGCTTGATCCCCACCTTTGCACAGGTACGGCATGGGACAATTTTGACATCAACATTGAAACTTTGTCAGGTGCAGATACTATGCATCACACATTTGGCATTTGTTACCAGAATAGTCTGGAAACCACATCATCATCATCTACAAACAGCATAATTACCAAGAAAAGTAAGAAACGAAGCTTTGAAAAAGTGATCTCAAGGGAACAAGAGGATATTCCATCATAAACAAAGAAGCCAAAGATGTCTTCTTTCGCTTTCCCTGCGACCATATTTTAAGGAGCCACCAAGCTTAGGTGCAGCAATTGAGTTAGATCTCTTATGGACCGTAGCAAAAAGTCTTTTGGTTGATGCACAGTACCAATGTGGATAGGCTTTAATTCTGAGCAATTCACCGATACGAATCCCAAACAGATTGTGCATTACATGAATCATATTCGTTATCCACCAACAAGGAATGATGTGGTCAAAGAAACTATGGTAAGATCTCAACAGGTTTAAAAGAAATGCAAGCAACGGTACACAATAGTGACATACGATCTAGCTGTAGCTAAAATTGCGAAAGAAATACAGTCAGATGAATCGCCTCTTTTGATGATATGTTCATCATGTTTGGATCATTCCATATTGAGCTATCATTTTTCTCATCCCTTAGAAAGATCATTGAAGGATCGGGTGGTTCATATGTCCTTTCAGAATCTGGATGTCTTGCTGAAGGTTCTCTAAATATGTTCCTTAAAGGAAGGATGTACAATCGCTGTAGACGGTTGCATGCTCTGCTCGCAACATCTCTTCATGGCTTACATCTGCAAAGGTTCATTGAAGATGTCAGCATTAAAGATGACACCTTAGCAGAATTACAAGAATGGGTAGCTAAAAAAGAGCTAGAAGTTCCACCCCAACTGAAGGAGCTTGCAAAGATGTACCATCAGTATTGTAAAGAGACTGTTTCATGGAATCGGGGTAAAACAGCACAATACTGGATGATTTACTGTACATTTGTGGAACAGTATTTTGTTTGGATGATTGAACATCTATTTAAGATTTACAGGATGACCTTGGGGGGGGCGTCTTGCAGGGTAATTGTCCAAACATAATCGTCTAAAATTAACGCAAATGCTTGAGATAGAACATTGCCTTGAATTTAAAACAAGACTGGGGCTTGGCCAATGATTGTTGAATTCATTCAACAACTAGGGGAAACTTTGAGGGGGTCCTAAAAGTTGATTGTACCAACTTAACCGTCTTAAATACATAGAACAGTGTTTTTTGCTTTGTTCTGAAGTATTTTTACCGAAAATCAAGTTTGGCCATTGTCTGTTGCATTTTTTCAACAATTTGGGAAACTTTGGGGCCACACCCTGGCCTCATGTACCACTTCCGGCGATTAAGACTTTGGTTTTTATAATCAGTAGGTCGAGTGTTATCAAAATTACCATTGAGAGCTTTTGGCCTCCGACTGTTGAAATCTAGAAAGTCAGAGGCCGGACTACTTGATTTCAGAAGATTCTAGTTCTCAGCGGAAATAACTTTTTGAAGCGGAAAGCGGCAAGAACCAGCTATGAAGACTTTTCTCTGTATGAAAACTTCTTATATGAGAAAAGGCAGCGACCAGTGCCGGACCATACAACCCACCAGGAAAAGCCAGCAAAAGGGCGCCAATCGATAGTCAATGATTTTTTTCATGACAACAAAAATGAATTTTAAAACCTCTGTGCTACCGGTTACCTCACGTTGCCTTTGGTTCAACACTTCCTATCAAAGTTTCAACCTCTTTTGCCGCCTCAGCATGGACAAGAGCGGTAACTGCTGCATTTTTAGACTTTGAGGCTTCATCATCAGCCAGCCTCTCATTGATGTGGGAATGTTCTGTGAAACCACTTGTGAACGCTGATTCATTGGATGCAAGGGTCAGAAAACACAAAATGCAAAAAACCCCTTAAACTTGTTCTTCCTCAGCTGCTACTGTGACCCAGTTTCTGGCAATATACTTTTTCTGCAATCTTTCTCTGTTTTTTTTTTAACTCTCGTGACTTCCTTATAACTTCTCTTCTAATTAATGTGCACCTCGTTACAACATAACAAATTACCTATACATATAGATAATTTAGACAATATGCTCTACAATATTCCGGCATCTCTAGGGCTGCAGACCTCGATAAGAAGTATTTTTAATACAAATTTAAAAAGAAATTGAGTGAAAGGGCGCACCAGGAAATTTCCCGGTGTCCCGGTGGGTCAGACCGCTTCTGAATGCACGTGTTTTTTATGCAGCAAATGAAGTGCTTTATGCAATCCTTGAAATTGCTTTATGTTAGTCTGAATAAGTGAACATCCACTATTGTAAAAACTAAAATTAAACAAACATACAATACCATACAATACAATACAATACAATACAATACAATACAATACAATACAATACAATACAATACAATACAATACAATACAATACAAAACAATACAATACAATACAATACAATACAATACAATACAATACAATACAATACAATACAATACAAGATGAGATAGAAGTTTTACAGATATAAATGAAACACTTTCTTGAAATTATCTTCATATAACATCAAATTAGTTCAGTAAATCGGCTAAATGGCGACTCTCGTAAACTCAGCGACAAAACTGAGCGACTTGACAAAATGATTAAACTTCACGACTTTAATACACCTTCAGTGAAAGGCTTCACACAACGACTGACTTGACAAACGACAACAGTGGAATGATATGATACAATAGCATGGAATGAGGATTGCCACTGAAGGGTTGCAAGGTAACAAATAACGGAACTAACAGGATCAAAAAAATAGCAAGCTACGTCACATCAAAAATAAAACAAGAAACCAGTTATTTTACAAAATAACACCCTCCGCACAGATGCATCATGGGGGTTCGGCTTTAGCCCCCCCTCTCCTTTGGAAATTTCAGGTTGCCTCGGGGCTGGGGATACTGTCGTTAAAATCCATACGATTTCTGCTAAAAGTCTTGAAACACTTAAGGCTTCTACTTAGTCTTATGGAGCGTGACAAGACTACTTCAGACAAGACACAAACGACCCAAAAAACACATTGACAAGAACTTTAAGTCGTTTGTTGTGGGTGATGCTCATTGCTCAACCATGCATCGTACAAATTAAGTTAGTTTTGTTTTACTTTTATTGCATTTCATATAATTTAATTACATTGATGTGGTTGCTGCCATTCCTCATATAAGAATTTTTCATGCAAAGAAAAGATTTCATAGCTGGGTTCTTGCCGGTTCTCGCTGCCAAAGTCTTTGATGCCTTGCGTGAGTTGTTGAAATGCTTAGAACTAGAATCGTTTGACATCAAGGCTTAACCACAACTTTTATGTTCTATCTATAGTTTCCCCCTCAAAACAATAGAACAGCGTTTTAGGGCTACCAAGTTACTAAGTGGAGCATGACCTTTCATAGGGTCTTCCAACGATTTTTGGCAGAGGTTGCGGCCTATGAAATAGACTCACTGACCTACGCATCGAAGGTTAACGTTCAAGGAACTCTAGTTCTATGTTTAAGCAGTGTCACGTTTGGCGGTTGCTGTTTGAATCATGGCAACTGAATGTTTAGAATTTGTTGAAAATGGCAACAAATATAACGACATATTAGAAATATTTAATCGCAATCGCCGAGAACAAGAAAGACATTGGGTGGAAGGCATGCTAATTCCTAAGCTTGCTGAGAAGTTAAAGACGAAAGACTCTAAAGCGAGGTCTGAGTTGAAGGTATTGGCTGTAGGTTCAGGTAAAGGCTCATTTGACTGCATGTTTTTTGAAGCTTTGTTTAGTAAAGGTAAAGAGTTGGTTGCAGGTAAGCAAGTCACATGCACGGTCGTCGAACCAAATGAATCAGCGATTGAAAAGTTCAAGCAGACAATCGCATCCAAAGGTGGATTTTTTCAAAAAGTCAGTTTTAATTGGGCCAACAAAGGCATTGGAGAATTTCTCGATTTCGGTGGAAATGAAACATATGATTTAGTACACTTTATGCATGTTCTCGGTTATGTTAGAGAGGAATTGGTTCTCAAGGGCACTTATGAAAAGCTGTTGAAAAGCCCTGGGTGCATTTTCATTGCAACTGGAAGTGATGACAACATTTGGCAAAATCTTTATAAATCATTCTTTCCAATGATACCTACATTGAAAAGTGAATTCTATTGCCAAAGTAACACTGGGTTGTCTAAAGTATGCCAAAGCCATGGATGGGAATATGAGAAGTTTGATGGAAAAGTTGATTTGGAAATAACAGAGATGTTCGAACATGGAAATCCATTAGGCGAAGCCTTGCTGAAATTTTTCTTGCATATAGATGAAAACCTGAAGAAGAAATATGGAGAAGAACTTTTTTCAGATGTTATTGAATTCTTTAGAAAAATGAGTTGGGAGAAGATTGAAAATGGCCAAAAAAGATTGTTTGTCAAGGATGATGATGGCATTTTGCTGATATCTAAATAATGCAGAAAAGAGATGACAGACTATGAAGAAACATCATGTCATATCATATTCTTTGTTCATTTTTGATTTCTTTGATTTTCTTTTTTGGCTATTATCACCGCCATTGATTGTTCTAATTCTTACTCGGTGATCTTGTGTCTTTTTGGCTATTAACAACATAGTGTATTGTTTTTCTTTCTTTATTCTCATGTTTGGTCTGAGTTTTATTGACTTTTTTAAGTACCAACAAAATTCAACTTTGCAAGAACTGTAATAAGTGTTGGTGCTACAATTCCGAAATGGTTCCAAACGAAACCGGGGCAATGACAGTTCAATGAAAAAGGGAACCCAAAAAAGTATTTTTGGAATGGCTTGGAACTGTTTCCTGTGTAAATGTTGCCAAATATTCCACCATCTCCAACTCCTGCCAGCTTAACTCGATAGATATTTGTTATCAAATAACTGGCAATTTTTTGTGAATGTTTACATGATATAATTAGAAAACTTCGAATTTAGGATTAAAAGCTTGTAATTTGAAGTAGCGATTCGAAACTTTTACTTACATTTTTGTAGCACGAACATATTTTCGTTGCTTAAGAAGTTTTATACTTGTAGTATATTATATGGTCAGGCGTTTGAAAAAGCATTTTCTTTCTAAATAGAGTTTTTACTAATAACAATAGAATTTTATACAGTTTTTGATAGTAGGTTGGAGGATGTAACCGCTGATTCCATAATTCTAATCTTTTGTCATCAATGACGTTCCCAATTTTATCTAAGATAAATCGTGTAAGGAAATGTTCGAACTTTAAGTCTTATGACTATGGCTCCAAGGGGCCTTCACAATTACCTGTCGCTGCATATATACTCCAATTCAATTCAATTCAATAACTTAAGATAAAGGCGTAAATCCCATGGACGATGAAGTGTCTATTCTCACTGTTAGATCGAGAACGTCCATTCTAAATATTTGAGTAACCGAACACATTGTAAAAAGTTGATATTGTTGCAAGGAAGCTCCTAGAAGTCAAACTACGTGTCCACTTAAGCATCATAACAACTGTAAAGGCACGACGATTAAACTCAGTTCGAATAAATCACTTTTTATCAGAATCTTTTGATTAAAACTCCCATCCTTCTATAATTAAGATTTTTAATTGTCAGTACCAAACTTTTACTTCCTGTTAACATGAATATTCAATTCAAGCGGGACAATGCGTAAACCTTTGCGTTGACCTTTACGTAAACTTTTGCGTTGACCATTGCGTTGACATGCAACTTTAACATGGCATTAGAAACAAATGTGGACAAGAAAACATTGCTTTTCACCGAGAGTCCAAAAGGTCTTAGTTGTTGGCCTCATTCAGGGTTGAATGACTCTCTAGCCTCCTTTCCGCATTCGGTATAAAATTCATATTTCTATCTTTATGCACAAAACAGTACGCATTCCTTGATTAATTTCTGCACAATCCAATGTCATGTCCAGGCATGTAGGAAGAATGTTGATATTGGGGTTTGGGAATGTCAAAGAAGGAGCACATGACAAATTCCACAACTTGACAAATTGTGGGTTCGAAAGAGGCAATTTTACATAGCTAGCCAAAAAAGGAGGGAAGGGGCCTCTAGCCTCTCGCTTTCTATGTCCCTGGACTTTTCTACTATAAGGTACCACCTACTAATCTCACTAACGCTTGCAATTTCCAGCCATTGATATCCGAATTTGCCCCCCTTAAGATCAGGTTGCCAGGAAAACGTAAACTCAATGATATTGTGCTATATCCTTGGAATCTTAAAACTGATTTACAAAGGTTATTCAATGCATCTAAATTCATTTTGTAATAAGCAAAATTCCCTCGTTACCATTTACGAAATGTTGTTTTTTCCCATCTTCTATCTTTTCCCAACTCATCTTGTTGAAAAATTCAATGAGCTCTGAAACAAGTGCTTCTCCGAACTTCTTTTTCAGATCTTCATCAATGTGTAAGAAAAACTTCAACATGGCCTCCCCTTGTGGGCTTCCTTCTTCCAGGATTTGTGTTATCTCAAAATCTACTTTACCATCAAAAGTATCAAATGCCCATCCATTTACTTTACAAATTTCAGACAATTCGATTTTTGTAGGATAATGAAGTTCATTTTCCAATGATGGAATTCTCGATTTGAAGGATTTGATTAAATTCACCAAAATGTCATCTTTACTTCCAACTGCAATAAAAATGCACCCATTGTCCTTCAAACACTTCTCATAAGCATTCTTTAGCACGATTTCTTCATTGACATAGAAAAGCACGTGCACAAAATGAATCAAGTCGTATTTCTCACCATTCACATCCTCAAGGAATCCCTCGAAGTTTTTGTTGATCCAAGTAAAGTTTACTTTTTCGAGAAATCCACATTTCGTTGTGATCCTATCTTTAAACCTCTCTATCGCTGATGCATTCGGTTCGACCACTGTCCAGGTAATTTTCCGTCCTTCCACCAGTTCTTTCCCACAAGCAAATAAAACTTCTAAAAGCATGCAATCATATGAGCCTATACCCGAACCTACAGCCAGAACCTTAAACTCCGATGTGATTTCAGACTTTTTAGGCTTGAAATGCTCAACCAGTTTGGGCATTATTACATTTTCAAGATAAACCTGTTGTTGGTCTCGAGAAAGACGATATATATTCTGATGTACGTCGTGATATGTGTCGCAATTTGTAACAAATTTATAGGAAGCATTCGCCATCTTAGCAATGCCTTATCTGCACTTCATTCTGCATTCAAGCATGCTTTGTAGGTTACGTATCCTGCATGTTGAGCACGAAAAAGCAGACAAACCTGTCATCACTACGGCCAAAAACTGTGCGCCCCAAAGGAAATAGCCGACGAGTAATGACATCACATGCAATGCATCTTGACCTCCAACTGTTGGACATGTTGCACAGAAATCGATTGATTAAGAAATTCTTGCCAGGGGGTTTTATTAAAAATGATATTTGAAAAGCTTTCATTGAAGTTCAGCAAATTCTTTGCTCAGTGGTCTCTTGTGAATCAATCTCTTTTTAGTGTTGCCTGGTTTTGCAGCCTTCTTCAAGAAAGCACAGATTATTTTTAAGCAATGATGCCAATGGAAAAAATGTTTGAAAAAAGTAATGAAGAACACAAATTAAGCATTCGGATAGAGTGACGAGATACCCTGGCAAAAGGCAGTTCACAAAGGAATACAGCTTGAACGACTCCCCAGAAGACCTTGAAAATTTCAGAAAACTTTCATACTGCTATGTTGATACTACCAAGTTTTATCTAACACACTACCAAAAAAGTATATATTTTTTCTCTGAGTTTTCAGAGATAAGACCAAAATTGGAGATTTATGAATCTGGATATCTTTTGTGTGCAAAATCACATGACCCTACATGCACAGGGAATTTTTATCCCCTCCTTAAAGTCAATTAACTTTTTTGTATCCCCCTAGAAAATCTTCTCCCCCCCCGTAGGTAATACATAATGAAAGCAGCCTTATGTTCTGATACTTTGGAATTGCAATTGCATCAAGTATTTTCGTTTTAAGCCAAGAATAATGAGAGTATCGATCATCATTTAAATCCATCTTTTAGGCTGCATTTTCACGGCAAACCAGGCCAACCTGCTGACCGTTGTAGAAAAGTTTTCTTTACGGGGACGCATGAAGATAAATTTTTTTTCAGGCAAAATATCCAGATGACTAGAATGAAGTGGTCAAGAGGTTTTCAAACTATAACTTTGTTTTCGTTAGCTTATAACTAATTTACCTTGTTTACACTTTTTTAACCACTTACTTATATCTGTCAAGATTGTATGCGTGTTTAAATAGTTTTTATATCTCATGATCAATTTGGAAAGTCCACTGTTATTCAGTGAGACTTCTTATCCCAACGGTATTTGAATGTTATACCCTATAACTATAGCTTTGCCGACCAGAGCTTGAGAATTTCACCATAAATCCTGTGCCAGTAATCTTTGCATCGACCCCCTCCCCAGCCACGTTCAACCAAACCTTTTATGCAAAAGAGAATATCCTGTATAAAGAAAGATTCATGCTATGCCACTGTTTACAGTATTGTGCTACATTCTTGGAATCATTTGTTTAAACTAAGTGGGCTATTCAATCCATCCAAAATCATTTTGAAATCAGCAAAATCCCCTCGTTATCATTGACGAAATGTTGTTTTTTCCCACCTTCTATCTTTTCCCAACTCATCTTGTGGAAGAATTCAATGAGCTCCGAAACAAGTGCTTCTCCAAACTTCTTTTTTGGATCTTCATGAATGTGTAAGAAAAACTTCAACATGGCCTCCCCTTGTGGGTTTCCTTCTTCCAGGATTTCTGTTATCTCCAAATCTAATTTTCCATCGAAAGTTTCAAATGCCCATCCATTTCTTTTACAAATTTCAGACAATTCGATGTTTGTTGGATAATGTAATTCATTTTCCAATGATGGAATTTTCGATTTGAAGGATCTGATTAAATTCACCCAAATGTCGTCTTTACTTCCAACTGCAATAAAAATGCACCCATTGTCCTTCAAACACTTCTCATAAGCATTCTTCAGCACGATTTCTTCATTAACATAGTAAAGCACATGCATGAAGTGCACTAAGTCGTATTTCTCACATTCGGAAACCTGAAGATATTCCTCAACACCTTTATTGATCCAGTTGAACTTAACTTTTTCGAAAATCCCAGATTTAGAGGCGATGTCTTGCTTGAACTTTTCAATTGCTGACTCATTCGGTTCTACCACGGTCCAGGTAATTTGCCTTCCTTCAATCAGTTCTTTTCCGCAAGCGAACAAAACTTCAAGGAACATGCAATCAAACGAGCCTATACCTGAACCCACAGCCATAACTTTAAATTCTGAGGCCGTTTGAGATTCTTTATGCTTGAGAATTTCAACAAGTTTTGGTACTAATGTGTTTTCTGCCCAAAGCTGTTCTTGTTCTCGACGACCACGCGTGAAAATGTTGTATGTATCGTTGTATTCGGCACGATTTTCGACAAATTCCGATGTTTCAGTCGCCATGTTTCCAAATGAATACACAAAGTACAGTTCTTCAGACTCAACCGCAAGTATTATTGAACCATCACACATAGAGGGTGAGTTTTGCAGTCATGGAAACCACGGGACCCTGCGACCCCTGCGACTTCAGGCTGCATAGGAAGGTTTGGAGAAGGAAAGGAAAACTATAAAGAAAAAAGGAAAGAACAAATTGTACCCAAAAAATGTTTAAAAAGCAAAGGCCAAAATAGTATAATCGAATTATTTATTTCAATAGGCCTGAATAGTTCTTATTCCTGCATATTTTCCAAGTAAAACAGTTTTAGCAATAAAACAATTCAGCATTTCAATGACAATTTAGGAAACCGCATTAGAGAGAAGATTTGGTGGGAGAAAGAATTGGAGCTTCATTAAAAAAGGAAAACATAGTTAAATTGGTTGCCTTAAAAAGACTTTAAAGAGTAACCCGAAAAGTTCCTCTTTTTAAAAGTTCCTATGCATCTTCAGATATTAATAAAATTTTTGTTTGATTGTTTCATTTAGCATAAAGATCCATTAATTATTGAAATTGTAGATTTTTGCGATTGGCCTTGTTCACAAAGGTATTTTACTCAAGGTCACGACTGACTTATTTATAGTTAATCTAATTCCAAAATCTTGTTTTTAGCCAAGGGGGTGCTCTCTCCTCGATTAGTTTACCTATTGAGAGAGCTCCTCCCTTAAGAAACCCCCTGCATACAAACTTTCCTAACACTTTCGTTATTTTGCATTTTTGGATCTACCTATTACATTTTAATTCTAGGCCTAGTTATATTTTCCAAATCTTTCTTATTGGATTGTTGGATAAATATTTTATTTACACTTCATTGATTTATGTTCTAAATCTTTTGTATCTAGTGGAATTTTAAAATGAAAGCTGAACTGAACTGAACTGAAAATTTTTGGAAGGTTTTTAGAGGGAAATTTGAGCTAAACTCAGATATCAGACATCTGTATCAATAAAGCTCACCATTATCATCAAAATCATCACCATCATCATCGCTATCATTTACAATCATCATTAGCACGATATAAAAAAGCTGGTGGGTGGGGGGGGGGGGGGCAAAATGAAGCGCAAATAATAATAGATTTCATTCAATACCCCCATCCCCTCAGCACATTGGAATTCAATCTGCTAGCCTCACTTTGGTGCGATAGATGAAATGAAAATGGCGGCCGAAGTTTTAGGCGAGAAAGGATAAGCTGAAACATTAACTAGCATTGTCAGGTTTTGCAGACAACGGTATTTATAACATTTTTATTATTCTTACATAACATCTTCCTTCCCGTAGGCTAAAATAAATGATGCAAACAAGACGAATCGCAAAATTATCACTTCAGTATACTGAATTCATATGGAAATGGAGAATTAGAGATTGAGTGGACGTACCAAGGCCTGGAGGTTTATGCCACTTTTCACAAGCTGTCCAACCAACCCAGCTATCTATATGGGTAGTTAAGAGAAATTATAAGGGCACAAGACTTAGCACCCCAGTTTCATAGCCTAGGTAGGCACCCACGTCACGTCAGAGAACCCTAGGTTACCTTTAGTTTTGTATTTTGTTTTTATTTGATGCATCATAATATCTTAAATCAACAACAACCTTATTTGGTTGGTAGTGCTCTCGTCAAATTAAAGTTTTATGCATCAAATTGTTGGATTCATCCATATGAATGAGTCTGACTTAACAGTCTGCAGAACTTGGCAACTGCATGCACTTTTGCAGCAGATCGAAGTGCACCCTAAAAAATGGGTCTTGCACGAGCGTTAGTTATAATTATAAGCTCAATGAAGGTTTATCTGCAGTATCATACTACCTATGATCTTCCTAAAAGTGAGCATGATCAACATGAGGAACCATGAGGAAAGCTGCGTGGTGCTCACGAGAGAATCAGAGAGACAATGCCCGAGAGAGTCAGGTGTTCACGCCTGCATCCCTAGAATGAAAGATCTGGTTGAGTTCTGTCATGCACTGCAGACTGGAAAGAAACAATGAATATTTCACTTCCATAATCTGCTAATTGCAAGGGGTTAGGGTAGAAGGGGGGCTCCCTTGATAAGTTAGTAAATACCTGCTAAACTCTAAATAAGCCATTTTCACCTTTTTGGCTTTCAACACAAATATCCTTGGATCCAACCAATGGTCTACCAGAGCAGACTGGAATCAGTCCATTTTGTGCTACAGAACTATGGCATACAGAGTCGACTATGAAAATAAGACAAATAATGGGGCAACAGAAACTGGCGTAATATGTGGCTGCTGGCGTACACCAATTCCACTACGGATATCCTATTATCACTAGCATTTCTTTTTGTTTAATCTTAATCATTGATTTTTGATCAATCTTGCATCAAGAAGATATTGCTTTTCTTTTTAGGTCACCTGTGAGAGATGTTAGGAGAAGATTTTCTAATGAAGGATGAGGTTCAAAATTATAATGAATTAAATGAAATAATGAAATCAATCAAAGCAGAAACAAAAAAAAGGTATAAATGCATTTATATGTTAATATCAGTTTCATTCTTTTTAACCAATCATGTTTATATGTTTATTGAGTTTCAAAGATTTCATAGTTGCTTACATTTGACATTCAATGTAGCATACTAATAGTCATTTCACAGTCATACACTTAGATCATAATGTCTTAAATATGGAAGTATAGGTACATATGATTGATGTATGGAATTTACCATGTTGCTATTCCTTTTCCTTTATACATACAACATATTTTTTGTGATCCAGGTCAAAATAGCTGATGTAAACCTGTTGAAAAGTACATAAAACCCAGTTGAAAGTGAAATGAAAGAGATTTAAGTTGAATTCATTCCTTAGTTTTAATTTATTATATATTTCTACATGAAATAAAATAGCATCAGAGAGAATTCATCATCTTCATTTCTGTTAACATTTTGCCTCTCTTTTAACTAACACTGTGTTAAATGTTCTTATAACCTGAAATATAATGTTGCATTTTCTTATAAGCTAGCAACATCTCCATAGAAAAAAAATTTGATTCAAAAGTTATGAAAGTTGTATCATTTGGTTTTTTGTTTTTAATCTTTCACCAACAGATGCTGGGAAATTATTCTATTTTTCCTGCATAACCTAGTTTGCATTGACTCTTTTTTTTTGTAATTTTTCTTTATTCCTAGTTTCACATTTCTAATGAATTTTACATTTTTAAATTCAGAAAAAACATTCACAGCAGGATTTTAGAGTGCTTCTTAGAGGAAAACAAAGATTTAGAGGAGAATGGGGTATGTGTCAAAATAAATTATTTGCTTCAATGGTTGTTAACCAACTTGAACCCAAATGTATGTCATTTAAAATGGATACTTTACTTCTTTTAAAAAAGGGAAATAGCCCCTTCTCTTTTCTTAGCTGTTTAGCTGCAATTTTAAAGCACTGTTTGGGTTGAAACGAAAGATTATGGTGAAACCATACCCTATTAATAAACTTATATTAGATACTGATGAATGATTACTGATGAAGTTTTTTCACAGAGTATCTATTTTTTTTTAAATTTCTAGAATATTATTGCTTTTTAACTTATTGCATACTGTAAATCCTTGAATTAGCACCCCCCCCCCCTCGAATAAGTGCCAACTCTATCAGCAAAATTATTCAATAAGCACCCCCTTGAATAAGGGCCCACCATCCCCATCTTAAGAAACAGGCCCTTTTTTGAAATTTTAACCAAAACAACTTTTTGAGACACAATTTTAGTTGTACAGGAACGGGCAAGGTAGTTAGCCAAAAAGGAGTAGAAAAACAAAAAGTTTGGCACTGTGCAATTATTGGCAATAATTCATACTTGAAATATATAGAGGATTTAAATGCTTTTTATCAAAATATTTTATAGTGATAGTGATTCAATTTAGCAGATGGTTGTTGTAAAACAGGTAGCATTCAAGATCATATGGGTACAAAAAATGGCAGCATATGTTAAAAGCAATATAATTTGTTGATAATTAATTTGTTTACAATTAAATGTTAAATTGTTTGATGATATTTTCATAGACAACTATTAAGGAGTCATATTTATTGGAAAAGATCATTAAAGAAGATGGCCTAAATACATTGATAGTTAATCTGTATCCTGGAAGTGAAGGATATTCACTAATGCTTCGTGACATCATTGGCAAGGAGACTGAAACAGTCAGGCTGCCATATGAGGTCTGTATCAACATGCTTCAATGTATCAAAGTTGCATTAAAGATTGATCTAGGGTTGGGGTTTTTCATTGATTGATTGATTGATTGATTGATTGATTGATTGATTGATTGATAGACTGATTGATTGATTGATTGATTGATTTTCAGATTGATGGGTTGATTGATTCCTTTATTGATTGAGTTTTAATTATCTATAAAGGATGGTAAATTATGTAATGAAAAGATTTAATGATTAACAATGTAATCATGAATATAATTAACAATTCAATAACAATGAATTTAAGGGAACCAGTTCAACTGTCAACATTCAAGATTTTACAAAGGAGTCCCCCAGAGCATATAGAATTTAACCTGCAACATCAGCTTTTCAGATAATGTTTACACAATAGAGAGAGATGATACGGTTTATAAAATGCTAAACTGTGATTATGAAAAAAATTTATGAGGCATTTGTTAATGCTGCTTAGATATTAAGAAGAGGAATCGAAAATATTGGCCGTGTCCATTGCACCAAACAATGCTCATTGTGATTGATTATTGAGAATATTCAAGGAGGGCCAATGGCAAAACATATCATTGAATTTGATCATATATATTGTGGGAATTAATTGATCTCGAAACACCATAACAAAATGCACAAAAAGTACTCATAAAAATGCATTTCTAACTTTTGTTAATCCTCTCCTCTTTTCATTTTTAATACATTTACCTTTTACATTCAATAGGAGACGGAATTTCTCGACTACCTTGATGCACAAGAGGTAAGCACGGTAGATAATGAGATATCGAGGGTAAAAGTGTCAATCTTGTCATCAAATTATAGTACATCACCCTTGATGACGCTCTTACAGGGTGGGGGTTATGATGTGTGTTGGAATTTGGTGATGGAGGGAAGCCGTCTTAAGAAGGAATAAGTCGTTTGAAAACATGCCAGAATCTTTTTTGGAATACATATATAATTGAAATGTTACCTATAATTGGATTAATTATCTTTTAGCCTCTGCTTAGCACTTGTTTTATGACTGACCCTTACTTATACACTGACTTGTCCTATTCCAGCTTCCACCCATTCTCATAGAATTATTGGAAAAGGCAAAGGTATGGTACCGATCATATTTAATGCCATTCAATGGGTATTTGGCTCTGAAACATTTTTGTACAATATGATTGGTTTTTGTACGATATTATTGCTGGATAAAGGAGAAGCACCATCAACGATTTGATTTTTGGAGCTAGTCATATATTGACACCTATAGAAACATAGATTCATTTTAATTGAGTATTTTACTCATTAAAGAGTAAGTGAAGCCAAGAGGTTATCGGTTTCGCCAGTTTATTATTTTTACATCGGAACCCAAGTTTAGACGTTGACTAGAATTTCCTTGACTGATATATTTATATGCTTCATACTGTCTGCAAATGTTAACTCAGAAACATAATAGGCGCCTATTCCTCTTCTAACGTTGTTTTCAATTGGCAACTGGCTACTTATTCCTTTTGGCAATGCTAACATTTTTGATATCCACTATTTTTACATCTGTTGTATATATAATATTGTAAGTTGTAATGTGTTTATTACTGTATTTATAATAAGCTTAATTTCATAATGATCACTTTGTTTGCAGGATTAATATGTTATGAATTATGGCATTTTGCGCTTTTGTTCTGCCTTATTTTTGAAAAATTCCTCAAAATTCCATAAATTGAACTGTTTCTTTCTTTTTAGGTGGATCTTTTTTATGATGGTTGTGTTATAGTTGAATTGCGAGATTATCGAAGAAGTCCTCAAAAAACATTTCATGATCGAACGTTTTTCCTTCTGCAGCCAACAGCCCTGGTAAGATATTTTCGATGCTTTATTCTTAAGTAGAAGACTTTGTATTCTGCAATACTGGATTATCTGAATCATGAAATGTTCGAGTTTGAAATTTTTTTTTCGATATACGCATGACATACCTTTATGATTCTATTACTCTGATTTTCCAACGAGAATTATTTCACAACAGAATTCTTTTCTTGGAAGCTTTAAAATGTGAGACAGTTTTATGTGAGCTGAATGTTTTCTCCTCAATTTTATCCAATCATTTTTTCAACATCAAAGTTTTGTCACAATTGGGGGGATAATGTAAAGATAAGCCCCGTATAGTGCTCTCAATCATTCAAGAAACGCCTGTTGAAGGGAAAGAGGACACTAGACCAAAATCATGGTATCCTTTTGTAGACCATAGTGCGTGATGTAAATTCATTGATGAGTGATTCTAAATGGACAACAAAAGATAAATTGCAATTGGAGGCGGATATGGTCCTTGCTTTGACACCACGGCTCGATTTAGATCCATCGCCTGAGGTAGTCCAAGTTGCCAATCGAAATCAATTCAATGCAAAAAAACTGAACAATCGTGCACTGAAAAGGTGAACGTTTTAACTTTTATTCATTATAATCGATTGATTATATCATCTATCCTCCAATTCTCCTAAAAATGTTAAATATTATTTTGTCGCAACTTCACTTTGCACCTTTATATGGGCTGAAAAAATAAATTATGAAGCTTATTAAAAATTGATTTTATAGTGCCAAAAGTAGGATTGGTCATAATTTGCTTTTGTCACTTATTTTTTCCAAACCTTTAGCATACATTATTAATCTAATAAAAATACATAAACCGAAGTATTTGGTGTCCTTAGTTAGCTACAGTTTATTTAAAAACACCTTGAAATTGCCTCTGCTAATTTTTTAATGCAACGGAGTTGCAGCAATTCTCCTTCATATTATTTATTGCCGGACATCAAATGCATAGATTATGTTCTTTGTTCATCTGTTCTTGTTGTAATATTTGAAATGTAAGTGCCTTTTATGATGGGGCTTTGATGACCAAGTGTCATTTCCCACCATGATAGGCAACCTAGTTGCATTTCTTAATTGCATCTCTTTTTTTCAGGGCGATGAAAAGGTTTACACAAGTAAGCCAGCACCGATCATTCAAAATTCAATCAAATGCAACTCCACAAGCCTTTCGATTATTTGATTTCATTGGAAAACATCGCGACAAAAGAGCGACACAATCATATCACAGTAAATTGAATCGCACAACACAGCATATTGACATGTGGAAACAAAGGACGTTGCAGCTAAGCGCCCCTTCAAAAATCGATGTAAGTTAAAAAAGAATTGATAATAATAAGTCGTCGGGTTTATCTAGTTCTGAATGTACACCCAGATTGGAAGAATTTTTTCTTACTTGGACTCATTACTTAGTACGATATTACGAATTACTATGCCACATTTATAAGGACGATGCCAGGAGAAACAAAATGTCATGTCTACCCACTGGCATTTAGCATAAACCTAAGCACAGCTAAGTAAACTTGAAAATTAAATTGAAAAACCAGATAAAATATTTAGGGAGAGGAAAGATATGCAAGTTTTCATTCCAGACTTATTCAAATTATTTAGATATAAATATTTTGGTGTGATTAATCTATTTTTTTGCTTTCCAGGTAAGCTCATATTCAAAAATGCACGATAAACCAAAGTTTCTAACTGACAGCACTCCGGAAAAAATACAAGAAATTATTTTAGAAGGAGAAAAAACAAACAACCGTGCGTATTATTGCAAGGTCACCATTTTAAGAAGGCCATCGACAGGAGAATACCTTGGTGAATTATATTTAGAAGAAGAATGTGGTAGTAAAGAAGAGGGTAAAAAAGATGGAAGATCATGCAGGTATTTCATTATAAATTATGAATAATATGCTATTCAAGATGTGAATTGAGGTGATATGCGCAATTGCTACACCTAGGCATCTTTAGGACCCGGGCAGTAGCTCAACATTTACTATCAATATCATAGGTCCTGGACTTGAATGTCGTGGTGACCATACCAATAACATACATTTATCCTCCCCTCTATTACTATGATTTGTTTTGAAAAGTTTAATAACATTGGAAATGCCACTAATTACAACTGTATTGGAGATAGACAGGCAATTTGATTTTAGCTCCAATCAAAGCACCATTTTCGCTCCTTTCAAAAGGCCTGGGAAGATTGTGTACAGCACAGAGTCTTTGCGAGGACAGTTTAAAGTGGACCTTAATCGTTGCTAGGGCTGACTAGGGGCTCTTCATAGACGTTTATTCATTTCAGAAAACGCAGCAAATGATAAGGGAACGGAAGGTAATACAAATTAAAAGACATGAATTATTATGAATTTACAAGATCAAAACAAAGCTACGAAGGCACACTTTCAAATTTTCCTGTTTTCTGAATAGCCAGCGCTCGCCCGATCTTTTCCATTTATGGGCAGGTTAGAAATGAAAATCAGGAATACTTTCGTTAAGCAATACTGATAAGAAAGATGAGCAAATCTAATGGAAATTTTTAACGTCAGCTGACCAAGTTTTTTTAAGACTTATCAATCTTGATTTTATTCGTTTATCAAATCAAAATTTAAGTTTCATCATTCGTTTCAAGGTTCTCTCTTGGCAATCGGATTGCTGCCCAACGATATTTACAACAATTCCAGGAATTATACACGGAAGAAGGCCGTAAATCAGTGAAAATTTCTACATATGTTGCAAATCAACAACAACAGCAGCAACAGCAATTGCAGCAGCAACAACAGCAACCAAACCAGCAACAACCAATCACGTCCACGACTTCAACATTGACAGTAACAAACAGTCAAGCCGGTATGTTCACGAGTTCATTCGTTGTGTACCGATATCTTGCCTGGTTGTCATACGGGCGTTAAAAGTCGGGTGGGTTTTTGGCAGTCTTTTGTTGTCGGCTTTGGTCGTTAGCAGTTATTAATAGTCAGTTTGGGTCGTTCACAATCGTTGGTGGTGGGTCGTTTGGAGTCGTAAATGGTCGGTTCGGTTCGTTAAAAATCGTTAATGTTCGATATGGGTCGTTGGCAGTTGTTGATGGTGACTGTGGGTTGCCCACAATACTCTGATTGACATTATCGAATATAATCGTTGAGGTTCACCGAGAGCATTTGATAATCATTCAAGCAAAATATTCGCTTTCGATTGCCAATTTATATCTGCAGATCGATCACTATTTTCGTGCTATTCGTAAAATGAAAATAAGCCATTAAAACAAAAATTGATTTTAAACTTGAAAAAACTGTTATTATGGTATGTCCTAATTATTATACTGTTCTTTTAATGTATGCATTTTGTATTTCCTTGCAGGTACATCTACTCAGCATTCTGTTGAGACCGCACCATCAGCAAAAGTTGCCGCGCAAACTCTGCCCAATACGATTTTTCCTCAAGGCAACACAACATATATACTGACAAGTGCAATTGGTGTCACACCACATTCTGTTTCTGCAGCATCTACCGCTAATTCAACAACTCAGGCTCAAGGTAGTGGTACATTATCAACTGCATTTACTCTCACTGGTACGAATACACACTTTATTTTTTCTATTTTGCTAGCTAGCGTTGCCCTATGAGATTCTGACCTTAGCGATCACGTCTTTTTGCTTCATTCTTTCGCTTCTGCGCAGCTTGAAAAGTTTACCAACTGTCAGTTATAACCAATAGAGTTAAAGCCTTTTATATTCTTGATTCTTTGGCGTTATTTTGCCTTTCACTCTCGATTTATCACCAACAATTCACCTATTATTGGATCCATTTTAATGCATCCACTGAATGCAGTGATCTGATGGTCATTATGAGCACAACGGCAGGCAGTTTGAGGATAAACACTGGTGGCCAATGGTGGGCAGAGAACTATTTGCAACAGTCGACACTGCCACTGAATCGATAGCCAACAACATTTGTTAATAAGCTTTATTGTTTCTAACATGTTATAGGTCAAGGCTTAGCTTTGAAATGTCAAAGGTACACAAGGTATTCGAATGAGTTTGCTATATTTGAAATTAACACATCAAAAATCTATATCCCATCTTCATCGCTTCAATTTTGTTCAATTTAATATCTTAAATTGTTTCCAAGAGCAGAGGAATGATTTTTCATCCAACTCTATCATTTTTAAGCTTCAGGGAATCCGTACTACGTTCCAGCATCTGGAAGCTCCTTCGTTGCTTCAGGGGCAAAAACAATATCAGCAAAGTTTAGCAATCTGCGAGCAAGAGCTGTGGATAACTCGAACCAATCAAGTAATGTTCAATTTACTACAGCATATTTGCAGGTAAGTGCATGGATGATTTTCTTCTGTATCGCAAAATTGAAAGCTTGTGTTGACAAATGATTAAACCTTTGTCAAAAGATTATAGAGACTCTGCCAAATCGGGAGATAATGTATTGCATGTTTAAATAATTCTTAGGTGGGCACTCCCTCAAAATTTAAAAAATTAGCTGAAGAGCTCATTCTTTGACGTCAGAAAGCTGTTATAAGCAAGTTGAACAAAAAATCTTCCGACAAAAAATCGTTGAGGTAGCATCATTAGATGTGTCACTGCCGTCTTTGCATGAAAAGGAAGGCTGAGTAAAATAAAAAAAAAAGGAATTGCAAATCTAAGAAGAAATTCCAGAAGCAATTGGAAAACAGAGAAGAAATGGAAACCATGTTAAACCTTTTCATATAATCTTTGTGCAATTTCTGTTACTTAATGTATCCTGCCTCAGCGGTTGGAGCATGATTGATTGAGTCTTCTCATCTAACATCCCTATAAGTAGATGATCACGGTTTCAACCATATGCCCTGGTATTTTCTAACCAATTCCAGTGATATCTTGTCACAGATCAGTGCCTTCTTTTCTCTTTCTTGGACCTGCTTGGATTCGGTCTTGTTACACGTACATGTTACATACTTTTGGTTCTTGGAATGTTACCTATAAAGCGGAAGATGGCAAATTTGATCTAGATACGAGATTAGTCCAAGAAATTCGAGGTTACTTCCTTCCTCGTCGTCAATTGTTGTACGCTCTAGGCTGTACTGTTTCCCTGCATAATATGTACCGCACCGGAATAAGCCTAACATGATTTCTCAGACGTACTCATCGCATACTCTCAAGAATGCAAATGTAATGCATCATCAAATTAGTATGACTTTTATTAAATGCAAATTAATGTAATACGAATAGAGTTGTTAAGAGTATAGTTTTGGTTGTGCTCAATATGGAGTATTTATAAGAAAAGACATATCTTATATAGACATTTAAGACATTATATATTTTATTAGTATTAAATCGTTATTCTTTCATTCTAGCCTGTGGTTTCCGGCGCGTCAGTTTCAGTCACAAGCCAAGGAATCACAGCTGTTCCAATTGTTGGCACCAACGTTAGTATAGTACCAGGGAATATTGGTACTCAATTCATCGCAGCTGGTGGATTGAAATCTGCAACGCAGAATATTAGGCCTGCAGGACCTGCTTCCATAACCATGTTACAGGTAGTTACAATTTTTCTGAATTTAGTTTCGTGCTTTCACCTTTATAAATGGAAAAATCACGTTGACTAAATTTCAAATTGGTTCAAATCCAATTATAGGCCACGATTTCAAATTTCAAATTGGTTCAAATCCAATTATAGGCCACCACAGTAAAATAAATGTTGTTATAATGAATCATAAAAGTTCGATCTAGTTCATATTTTTTGAGAGGTTCTTTCATTGAAGGGCTCTTAACTGTCCATTGGTTATCTGTGCTAATCATTTATATTGTGATCCTATTCATGGTTATTTAAGGATTTCAATTATAAAAATGGTAGAATGATGAGACGCGACACACTTGAGTTATGGAAAAAGCCAGTGTAGGACATCTACCCACGATTGTGTATGCAAGATTTTTACAGCTCTACTTACCATAATTGATAGTTTTTCTAAACCGTATAAAGGCGTACCATAATTAATAGTTTTTCTAAACCTAAAAAGGCTTAGAGTACTGCAAATCTCACTCTTTGTTAACTTGTTAGCAAGCAGCAGGATCACAGCAGCAGTCTGTTCAGGTTGGACAACAAAGACTTCAGGCGCAGTTTGCAGTAAGTGTCTCTCTGATTATCGATTTACTTGTTATTAAATCATATATCAAACAATTTAATTCACAGTACATTAAGAATTTAAATATATTCATGTTAAACTTCTCAGGTGCCTGGCAGTTTGTTACCAATTTCTCAGATGGCCAGAGTCAGTGCTAATGCTGCCCAGCAAAAGGGACAACAGCTTCAGCCAGGCATGGCATCGGTTATGGTCAACGGCAAGCCTGTTATGGTGCAAGGGCAGACAGCTATGATACAAGGGCAGCCAACATTCATTCCAAGCCAAACATCGATTCTTCAAGGACAGACGACAGTTCTACCAAACGGACAAACTGCCATTATCCAAGGCGGATCGTTCTTTCTTCAAGGCCAACATGGGCAGTCACTTGTCGCAGGTCAGGGACAGGGCCAGACTGTAATGATCCAACAAGGTCAAGGTACTCACCAAGGTACCATTTTATCAGGTATGTTCTTCATTTTCTTTAGGACAGATGCTTGCTTGGTGAATCTAGGTGGTGACGTTTTTCTAACCAACTCGTATCATTTATTTCCGTTAACAAAAACTGGTGGCAAATGTCCACCAGTTCATGCAGGAATAGCCATTATTTGATTCGTCATGTGGCTTCTGTAACTTTTTCATGAGAACCTAAATCTTTGAAATTTTGGGATGTCTTCTTTACATTATGGCGAACTACTCAACCCATTTCATTACATCAAATGGGAAGATTTCAAGCATTTACGATCGATAACTTCTTCAATTATTTAAATTCACTAGTTTTGTTTGTTGTCATTGTTGTTGATGTTTTTGTTCTTGTTGCTGCTGCGTGAAATGAACGTGACAGAGGAATGAATATTGGGCTAACTGATTTCAGATGCTACCGTATTCAAATTACTGTAGTCGTGGCGAATATAAAGCGAATTGATTGATTATATGCCGAATAAAATGTTTTTTACATTCGTAGTTTTGATCAATTCCAAATTTACCACCAGATAGTGGATATCAGCTATCAATGGTCTACTGATTATGTTCAATTATTCTAGCTTTTTGCAATATCCATTTAGTTGTTAGTATTGGTTTTTTGTGCAATTATCCCTAGGATAAACATGGTTTCTGCTTGCCTAGGGCTATCGTCCTTGTTATATTGTTCCATTAGTTTCATTAGTTTCTAAGTGTAGTGTATGTGCTTCGTTCTTGTGAATTGTATATGATTACAAAAAGCTGTAGTAATGATTCCATATGCCATTGATCATACAGGTCAGCATCAGAATCAGGGTCAAGGTACAGTTGTACAAGGGTCTTCACTGCAAGGTCAAACGGTCCTTATTCAAGGCGGTGGAACAACCGGGCAGGGGCAGACATTCATGTTGCAGAACACAGGGCAACAAGGACAGGTTTCAATCATTACGACAAGTCTTTCGCAAAGCTCAACAACGCAATCAATCCAAATAGTACAACAACAACAACAGCAACCGCAAGCTAAATTAACAGCAGCACTACAAGGTAGGTCGTTCGCTTTTCAATCCAATTGATCTCCACTCATCTTGAGGGATCATTCAATACTCTAGTTAAAAAGATAGTTATACCGGCATAATGATAATGCCTTTTTAAGCTAGGGTATAAGCTGATAGAGCATATACCACTGAAATGAAGTACACTATAGGCACTTTTATTTCAATCTAAATCAATTAAAGTCAAATTATGAATGGATATTTGCCACAGATTATAGCCGTGCATATTTCCAGTCAAAGATTCAATGTTTAATATTTGAAGTTTTCACATTTTCAAGGTCTTTTACTGCATGTAATACTTTTTTCTAATATTTGTTGCAAACACGTCGCACAAAGTTGAATTCGATTTAGGCCCATGTGTTGTAATGTGTCTTTCAAATTCATTTCAAGACAAATATAAATTAAATGAGCATCATAACTCCTAGCATATTATAAATACAATTAACCAAACTATTTGTAGTTAGTAACATGTGGACGGTAGTAATAATGATACTTCTGATGCAGATATTTGCAAAGAAAGGCCTCAGTCATTCGAAAGAGGTTTCCTTCCGAAAGAGGATACTAGCGGACACATCGCAACGTAACAACGCCACTATTATGTAAAGTTTTCACAAACTATTGTTGGGAGGTTTTTTCCTTGTCTAAGGCTTGGTGATTTTTAGATGCAATGTCTTATTGAACTAATATCTACGCGCATCCTATGAACAACTTATCTCAGTGGGTCTTTTGTGGGTCGACCAACATTTGTTGGTCTTTTGTGAGTATGCTTTTTAATTTAAAGAACTGTGAAGAATTATATTATTATTTCGTCTGTTTAATTAGAAACTGTCGTTCTCTTTCTTCCGCTTTCAAATATTTTTGCACTTTTTTCTTAAAGAAAAAAGAGCTGATATATTAAACCTGTGTATTTTTGCTTTATTTAGGTGCTCCTAGTCCAGCCTCGTCTTCATCTACAGCTCTTTCTGCATTGACATCCCAAGTTAACCTCATTCCCGTTCAACAAAACACCCAACAACAACAACAACAGCAACAACAATTCGGACAGCAAATCTTGCAGTTTTCTTCTCAATCCACGCAGCCTGCAAAACTACCCACACGAAGGAGGAGCAGTGGACAGCCTCCTGGGGCTGGAGGCAAAAAGCGGCCTAGTTCTGCAAACAAATGAGGTGTAAATATTTTAACTAAATGATAACTGTAAAGATTCAAACAAATTTAAGCTTTGTTTATTGATAACTCAATATTTTATGAAAATTATTTTTTGTTCTTTTTTGTGTTCGAGTCTATTTAAAAATTAATGTTATGGATGTCTGCATATTATTCGAAATAGCATGTCATAACATCTCTAATTCATGGTCTCTTTTGATTTTACCCTAAATTCTAGAATCAGCCACTCTGGCTTATTGATTTTCGAAATTTTGAAGAAGGCTAATTTGTGGGAGGTTTTACACGAGGGAGGGAGGCCTATAAAAAGTCATCATTAAAATCTCCCGTTTCAATACCCATTTAACTTCAATTCATTTTCCAGTTGCTTGTTACTTCTACATTTAAAAGTTTTGAGTGACACGTTAGCGTAATATTTTTCCAATAAGGTAAGGATTGTTTAAAATGAACAGGAAATTCTACATCCCTGGCATTTGAATCACGGGAATCTTTTGGGAAGATCCCTCTGTGCACATAGTCATAATCATATCTTGTTATTTGTGCCCTGCAATATGTCTTAATGGTGTTTACTTGAGTTTTCAGATGGTTTCAATTAAAGTTTTCGAAATGCCATCATATGTTGTCGTCACGGTTTCCCAATCTTGGCCTAAACTAAGCTTTGTTGTCTTGTATTCCAAGACAGTTTGCAAAAGAAGAGCTGACTCTTTATCTGTCAATGTACAAATCTCACATTTGATTCTTGAAGATTCTTTTGGCAATTTCTATTTGATTTCCTATCTCCGAGGACACAAGTTTTTTCAACAATTAATAGCACATTCTAAAAAGATGAACAATTGACACAAAAACGCAAAGGCGAACACTTTGACCTTGCTTTCAAAACTAGACAATCGAGAGGAACCGTTCCAGTACAGCTGCTTAATATATACGCGTAATGATTTGAATCCAATCCAGTATAAACGCAAATGAAAATCGTTACAGATCCAAAACAGATCCATTTCAAAATGCATCCGTTCAGTGTCAACGGGGTCTTAATATATTGTTAAGTTGCTGTTTTAAAATTTTACTTGTTGTGTTGGCGATGGGCCATTTCGCCCTACATGCCTTTATTTAAAAAAAACAAAGAAATTAGCTTATATGTAAGTGCCGTAGCTAGGTGTCTCAATTTAGAGGGTTTCCCCCCTCAATGGACGCCCCCTTTCATCTGAAGCATTTAGATTTGCATATGAAAAAGAGTCAGAGAATAAAAAAGAAAAAACGGCCATTGTAAGAACTAAAATACCGCTATTATAATAAGAATTAAGCTTTTGTTTAGAAACTCTCGACTTATTTGCCTACTGTTTGACACTTTTGACATCCAATTTTTGGTGGGGGGTAGGGGTGGGGGTTTACGCTAGCTGGATCGACTTTGGGCCGACTGGGTGTTACAAATTAAAGTAGCATGTGCTCTAAACCAACGTTGAAAATTGGCCTTTTTTTTCTTCTTGTATCTTTTTAAATGGTGAGATTTTTTGTAGCTTGGTAGTCCTATGTTTTTAAATACAACACATTATTAGACCAACCCAGGAAAAAATGAGAAAAAGTGTTACATCCCCTAACACGTACGCCTGTCAATGTTCTGAAATTTATGTATTTATCAAAACAAGAGCACTTGATGCGAAAGCAAAGAGGGGTGAAATAGTACGGAAAGTATTATCCGTTGAAATACTTGAGTTGTAAAATTGCAAGAAAAAGCGAGAGCTTGAAAGATCAGGATGTTTTCGATGGTTTTTATGTTTCAGCATGAAACTAGTTTCTAATTAATAAGTTGATATATTCTTGGGCGAGGAAAGAGCCTTTTCCAGTGGATTAAATGGAGAGGCAGCCTTTCAGAGTTCAATATTACAAATCAATTGATTAAGTTATACTATCGTTTAGCATGAAAGGTACTTTTTTCCAGCGTTCTGCACTTTTCTCTCGAACACTGCTGATTTTATTCGTGAGTTGTGTTCGTAGAATGGATTCATCAGAAGCTAAAAAGAAAAAAACTTATATTCAATAAAGTCGTATTTTTAAAAGAGCAACTTTCTAGCTTGTTATAGAAATTTTATAGCCGTAATAGTATATCGACAATTGTTTGCTATAACAATTAATAAGTAACTAATATAACTATAAATAAGGAACTGATATAACTATTAATAAGGGACAGTTTAATTTGAAACTAGGCGTAAATTGACAACATTTACCAACCATAGGATTTGATAAATGCGCTGTAAGTAGAAAAGAAACTGTGTTTCACTTTGCAATCTACAATTTGCAAACTGGATTGGGGAAACATTCTTTTTTAATGAAATCTTTAGAGCACTACATCACTGCAGTTGTTTCCGTATTTCGTTTACTAAAATAGATATCTAACTTATAAGCAACTTTCAAAAAGCTTTAATTCTGTATGCACCTTTGATAGCCAGGTGTTAAATCATATTGCTTAAAAACAAATATAGTTTAATTCTTTGTTTCTGCTGACGACCAGTAATTTTTTTCGTATCCAGCATCTAAATGCCCCCCTAACTGCAAAGATACAGCAGTTGCGACAACAAAAGACTCCAAATTTGAAGACGCCTCTAGTTCTCTTTTCGTATTACTTAATTTGTTACCATAATTCTGTTCATTTCTTTGTCCAGTACTTGGGATACCCTGCAGCAGGTTTCCCTTTTTTGTAAATTCTATCTCTAATCTCGATGTCTTTGTTGATACAATCTTGAGCTTTTTTCCCTGTAATCCAAAACTCAACTAGTTGCACCCCTGTAGCAGTGACGTCACTTTCTTTGATGATCTCATTCTTTCTTCTTGTATAACCAACCAATAATTTCTCTACTGTTTCCAAATGTTTGATATAATCATAATCAAGGATATCCTCAACTTTGCCGCTCTCTTTTGTCGTTATTAACGAATTCATAGTGTAGCAGTTGATTTCCCCAGATTTCCATTTCGTCCAAGGAGTTGTGACTGGTTCTGTGCCGTCCCTTGCAAGTTCGAAGTTATCACTGTAAAGGGAGTTTCCAAATGCGAACATTATATTGTACTGGAATGGATATGATGCACGCGGGTTTATTTCCACCAAAATAATGTTATCCTCATTGCCTTTTTCAACCCAAAATTCAATATTGAAAAATTGGTTTCTAAACCCAATAGAGACTATTCTAGACATGAAGTCATCCATGTAAGCCTCGATCTGGGAAGCATTCTTGGCAGAGAGGTTTACAGGAGGTGTAAGGTATCCTATCGCTTGGTGATTATCGAAGTAAACCTCTTCTGTCATTGCGTAATGCCTGACTTTTCCGTCGATCGTTACGTAGCCATCATAACAAAATTCAATGAAATTGTTTACATCTACCATGTGCTCAGCAATGAGCGGTGGGATGATCGGCGGCAAATCCTTTCGCTCAATTCCTTCAAAAATTTTTTCATTTTGGAGGGAAATTTCTTTCTGCATATCCTCAGCCTCATTGTATTCAATTAACCTTCTTTTGAGGTCTTCTCGATTCTCAACTTTGAAAATAAATTTCCCCAAAGTAAGTGATGATATTTTCAACATGAAAGGCCATTCCCTTATCTTTCCAATTATTTCTTCTTCTGTCTCCTTCGCAGGGTCAATGTAATCAAACCAGAAGGGGTTCGATTCACAAGTCCTCATTAAATACTTGTTCATGCAGTAAAGCAAAGCAATCTTACTCACAGTTACATTGCCAAGGCTAACATTGATGAGAACATGGTGTAGGGCATCTTTTTGTGCAAACCCGCAAACTACTTCGATATTTTTCTCTTTGCACACTTGCACAACTTTTGCGATTTCGTCTTCTTCCCAACCATTTGGGTGAAGCTCTGTTACATTGTAGTTCTCTCTCAGTCCCCCAATGGCCTTCTCCATGTATTTCTGTGGACCCAAAAAGCCAATATTGGTCTTCGCTCGATCCATTTATCCGAATATAGCTCTAGCTGAGATTGCTACCTAGGCCACTCTGCAACTTATCGTATCTGTAACGTATGTCAAGGGTTCTTGGTTTCAAATAAAAGTTATGATTCGGTTGGCAACGGCAAAGATCAAAAGAGCATGTTGTGTTCTATTCAAATTCCCTCAGAGAAGTCAAACTTCATTTCCGGTAGGAGAGATAAAGACAAATCGTTCTTTTTTTCGAGTAATTTTGGGTGAATTTTAAGATATGCCAGGGGCAAACTGTTGCATCGTTGGTTGCACGACGTATGCTGATAGTAAGAAGTATCCAGCTTTGAGTTTTTTCCGAGTACCGACAAGGAAAAGCGCCGAAAAGAGTGCCTTAATCAAAGATTGGAAGACAAAACTACTGCACATTGTTGGCCGAGCAGATAAAACTTTTAATCCAGACAGAGCTTTTATATGTTCTCGCCATTTCACCGACGAATGTATAAGAACAGGTAAATAAATATGCTTATTGCAAACTAGATGCTTAAAAATCATGAATTCTGAGATGCTCGCATTCTGAAAATTTCTCATAAAATGAACTTTGTTTAGGCCTTTATTCCTCGTGAAATATATCAACAGGGGTGATTTCCACAGAGTTAACTGCCTTTGTTGATATTTAAATGTTATCTCAACCCTTGTTGTTATTATTCTATCATTCAGCCAAGAGAATTTGTATTTTTTCAATACATTTCTGGACTTTGATGAGGCATGAAAAGGATCAACATCCAAAAAATTTTCTTTACCCTTGCCCCTATTAAGTTAAGAATTAGCGTAATGTACGATTTTAGAGCTATCAGTAGCCATTGCCTTAATTTGTTGGTGGGTGCGAATGAGTTGAAGAACTCAGGGGTTCAAGCCGTACAATCTACCAACCTGAAAATTGTTTGTGGACTGAAAAAAGGTGGTAAATTAAAGGCATATTAGCGCTGTGTACACCCTAAACATAACTTTTATTTTATAATTATTAAAAAAATCGTAACATCAGAAGACAAAACAATACCAATTAGTATGATAATTAAATGGTCACCTTTAGGTTAACCAGAGGAAAATGAGATACCAAAATTGAAATTTTTCTTTTATTCTAGGTAAAAAAGGCCGGAAGAATTTAATAGCTGGAAGCTTGCCAACACAGTTTCTTCCGAAGAAAAGTATTGAATTACAAAAACCACCTGCAAGACGAGAGTTAGTGAGAAATGTTTCTTCATCTACACCTGACCTGTACAGATATAGATCTTTGGGTGAGGTTCAAAATGACTTGTCAAAACTCAGAGATCCATGGAGAATATTACTGAACAAAAAATATGAAAGAGTGATTGTTGGATTTATAAGTGAAGAAGGAGATGTTATTTACAAGGTAGCTGTCGATGAAGCCTTGGAATTTACCATAGAGTACTTGTCTCTTGAGCTTCCAGCAAATCATCATATTTATAAACAATATAAACGAATTGTCGCTAAAATCAGAATTCAGTGGCTTCTTGAGTCTGTTTGTTCATTTAATAAATGTAATGGTGTAACAAACCCAGAGCTGAAAGCATTTGGAGAGCAATGTATACTGGAAATGAAGCAAATGTGTGGTTACAATTCACAAAGATGTAAACTTGATGGTGAAAATTTGTTGATGCTCCGCTCAAATTCTTGTTTGGCCTTGATTTCAGACGGTGCAATTTGTAATGAATGTAAGAATGTTATGAAACAATTGAAGAGAAAGCTTGATCTAGCTGATCAAAACAAAAATAAGCCTATAAATGCAAAATGCCCATTGAATAGAGTCACATCAGGTCAACTTTCTCAAGCCTTCAAGGACATGCGCCTAAGCCAAAAGAAACTTGAGATAAAAATCAAGGAGCTAAATCAACAGATAAAGGCAAATTAAATCGCATTGGATGTTGATCTGCACAACGACTTTCAAGATTTGATTGATAATGTCAAACAAGAGTTCCCAGATGATTCTTTTGAAAAGCTATTTTGGGAACAGCAGAAAAAGGCCTTCCAATGTGATCCAAGAGGAACACGTTGGCATCCAATGATGATCCGCTTTGCACTCCACATCCATTTGCGATCACCCTCTGCATACAGAGCCCTCAGAGAAAGTGGTGTTGTCAAATTGCCATCAGAAAGATGCTTACGTGATTATTCAAATGCTTTTCCTCCTCGTCAAGGTTTTAATAAAAGCACATTCGATGATCTAAAGCATCAGGCATCTAAACTTCAGGGCATTGGCAAATATGCAGTTCTAGCTTTTGATGAGATTTCAATCAAGGATGATCTTGTATTTGATGTTCACACTGGTGAATTAGTTGGCTTTGTCAATCTTGGAAAAGATCTGAATGATATTTTTGCTGCTGGTGTAAAAAATACAGATTTTACTTCTTCCATTGCATCACATGCTCTTGTCTACATGGTTATAGGCCTTGCATCTAGGCTTAAATTCAGCATAGGCTATTTTGGTACCCGTTCATTTACCTCCTTCATGTTGTATCCTTTGCTGTGGAAAGCCATTGGCTTTTGTGAAACCTATGCAGGATTAAAAGTGGTATGTGTGGTATCTGACAAGGCAAGTGCCAACCAAAAGCTCTATAGAATGCATTCAACATCTGGTGGTATTGTGTACTTTACCAAAAATGTTTTCGCAACTGATGAAGATCGAAATGTGTATTTTTTTCTGACCTACCACATCTTTTGAAAACAGCACGGAACAACCTCACATCATCTGGTTTTCAAAAGAGTAGGCTATTGTGGAACCATAAGGATATTTTATGGAAGCATGTAGTTGATATCTATGAAGCTGATAGGATATCACTAGTCAGAAAGTTACCGAAGCTGACCAATGAACACATTCACTTGAACTCATATTCAAAAATGAGGGTGAATCTTGCAGCTCAGGTGATGAGTGAGACCGTTGCTAATGTAATGACAAGTTATGGTCCAGATTCTGCTTCAGAAACCATCAAGTTTATTCTTATGATTGACAAATTTTTTGATTGCTGTAACTCAAGATCACTGACAGAGGCAGATCATAAGAGAAAGCCATTCCTTGCCCCTTATGCATCCATTAATGATCAAAGATTTGGTTTTCTGAAAGATGTGTTTGTAAAGTATTTGGATGAATGGAAGATAACAGTAGAAAACAGACCAGGAAAGTTCTCTAAAGATGATAGAGCAAAAATGTTTTTGAGTGATGCAACCTATGAAGGACTTAAGACAACAGCGCTAGCAATGATGGATTGTGTCAAGTTCTTATTACAGCATGGATTCAAATATGTTTTATCAAACAGAATATCCCAGGATCCACTAGAAGATCACTTTGGTCGCCACAGGGGCCTGGCCCATAGATCAAGCAATCCAACACTTTATGCCCTTGGATTTCAAGAAAACAAATTAAGGGTGCAACGCAGCATTGCATCATCCATAACACCCAAAGGTAACACAAAAGGATCAAAGAGACCAGCTGAAAAGATCACTATTACTACAAGCCCATTGAAAAAAAGAAAATCTCAAAAATCTGAACTTTAGGAATTGCAGGGTGCTATTAAATTTAATTAAAGGCCACCTTGCAAAAAGTCCAGTCTAACCCCTTTGGCTGTCAATGAAAGAGCCTTGATTCATGTTCACATTTAGTTACGTTCCTCGATTAGAATTCTTCTTGAGGCAGAGCATAGCAAAATTCTCTAAAATGAAAGGCAATAACCTTTGATATATACAACATCAAGTCACACAATTGATTGCCAAAAATTCTAAGGTAGTGTAAATTGAATAAATTGATCTGGTCTTGTACTGCAATTATGATGAGTATTGTGTTAACCTCTGGTTATTGAAATTCACCATGACATGCCAAAATAAGCTTTTTGCCATTGAGTTGTGACTACACCCAATTTTGTATCACCTTCTGCTTCATCCTTAAAAAGGTTTACACTAGAAGGGTTGCTAATAAGACAGAATTATTGCATTTTGGCCTAAAGAAGACACCAGAAAATCTATAGAATTGGATGATTGTATCTGATTAATGGTTACAAAGACACATACAAATCACAATGGTAAACTTGAAAAGTTCCTTTTTTGATTTGATGACTGTGTTCTACTTTTTAAGGGAGTCATTTTTAAAATCAGATTTCTTCTTGATATCTCTCCTCAGAGCCTTTTTCTTTTTTTCTGTTTGTGTAATTGTATAATATTCCTCAATGGTGTTCTTGGCATGACCAAAAGACCTGATTTTTATGTATAAGTAAATACAACATGCTAATAGTTTGAGTTTTTCATCATCTGTTGCTTTGATTTGTTCTGTTATCTTAAAAAAATTTTCATAAATGCAAGTCTCTTCAAAACACTTGGCTTTTATTTCTTCTTTGTTGATACTGCTACTTGTTCTGGACACAGAGCTCCTAAAGATGCTTTCCACTTTCAAAAAAATTTCAACAAACTGTTTTTTTCGGGTACACAAGGCCACCTCTGCTTAGAGCCTTAATCAATCTGTTATTTGGATTGGTGGAACAATCATCTAAATCTCTGCATTCATAAATCATATCTATTTGCTTTTGCAGCCAAGGATGATTTTCAACTTTTGTTTTCCGTTTTGCATCAAATAATTTTGTTGTGAGCTTCTTCAAAATGCTCCCAGATATATATGTTACTGTGTGCTGCTCATCAGCTGAGAGGTCTGTGGCAACTACAACAGGCTTCCTTTCAACAAAGGCTCTTTTTGCAATAGTTTGCTGAAAAGTCAATAAAAACCATGAGCAAAAATCTTTGGTGATATCAAAGGATTTCTTTAAAGATTCGGTGAGGGCTCCATCTACCCATAGTCCATTGAATTTGACCCACATCGCTTCTTTCGTCTTTGCAGAAATGGGTGATGTCGTGGATATACCCTTGCAAGTCTCTGCAAACTTTGATAACTCCTGTATTGGATAGTTGTCAAGGGCCTTTAGTTTTTCTATTTGAGAGTGATACATTTCATAAATCATATCATCTGTCTCCATACTGTATAAGGTGTCTTTCACTAAAGTTGTAATTTCCTCAAGAGTTATCGGGTGGTGATTCCCTTTCTCTGAATGTGTTGATTTGGATTCATGTTTTTTGGTCTTTTCAGTGCTTTTGTCCTTTTTTCTCACTTCTCGTTTTCGGGTAGATAAGGATGGTTCCACAGCAACCTCAACGCAATTCTCGTTACAGAAAGTAATGGAAACCTCCTAAAAGACAAAAGAGTAAAGTTAAGTACTAGCAGAAATACGTAGAGAAAAGACTGGGATGAAAGTAGTGTGCCCGTCGCTTAAAAATCAAGGGTAACTTAGGCCTACATTATGAATACGTAAACTTCAAGTTATGAAGCAGATCAAAACTCATTCGCAGATTGTAAGCCAAATTTCCTTACCTCGACTAGCTCATCCATCCATTCATCATCTTCAAATCCCTCAAAACCGATAAGTTCTTGCTCTAAACCTGCCATCGATCAAGTTGAACTGAACTGAAAAAAGTTGTGTTGTGAGTTGCGAATGAGAAGTCAAACCGGAAATCAACTTTGACTTCTCTGACGAATTTTCGCAAAACGCAAGATCAAAATGAGGCTTATTGTGTTTCCTTTTGATCCTTGCCGGGTTTCCTATCCAGTCCCTTTTCCATTATCTTTGCTGTACACTTGCAGGTGACGCAAAAAGACTTTCACTCGATCAATGTACTCAGGAGACTTTTGCAAAAATTGCTATGAGATTCGCACAGCTCCGGTTTATGCAAGATGTAAATACTGCGGCCAAATGCCAAGGTCACTCTCTGCACGCGATATTGAACAAATGAAGGCATAGCGGGAACTATAAAATACAGACCGCAAGGTCAAGTGAAACGGAGGTCCCATTTAAAACAGGTTTTTCTCCAGAACAACCAGATGTTTCAAAGAAAAACTTGGATTTCACTAGAAAAGCCAGGTCTTTTCTGAAAAATAAGATTTGCTGCAGAGAACTATGATTTTCTCAAATGAATCATTGCTTTGAGATAAACTAAGATTCTCGGAGAAAAAGTAGGTTTTTTCAAGATCATCCTGGTTGTTCCCTGACAATCCTAGATTTTCTAATTGCTCTGATTATTGTTCAAATCATCAGATGGTTGTTAGTCCCAAAGAATGTCACTCCAGGCGAAGGGGAAAGCTATGATTATCTTTAAGCCATATCCATTGTGATATTTGATATTCATTGCTGCCATGGCTGATTTTTTTGTAGGTGGGCACATTTGGCATAGTTCTCCTCGGAAAAACTGGGTCTGTCTCTGAAAATCGGAAAAATCTAGGTAGGCAATCACAGTTTCAGAAAAAGGTTGTTGCTTTAAATTGTTGCTCATTCTATGATTTATTAGGTGCACACAAGTCCATGATGTTTTAAACCATTTTAATTCAATCCATATTTAAATTTCATATTTACAATGTGACCTAAAGTCACACTAATTCAAAACAACTTTTTTTTTCAAAAATATACCTTACCGTAAATATCCGATTAAGCGCCCAGCACCTAAGAAGCGCCCCCTTCGAATTAGCGCCCAGGTAAAACTCTTAAAGTTCGATAAGCGCCCAGCACTTTTTAAGCGCCCCCTGCTAATAAGCGCCCATCTTAAGAAACTGGGCGCTTATTCGAAAACTGTCCCGAGAGACTGGGTGCTTATTTGAAATTTTGCATTCCTTCAAGTGCTTCCATTATCTTGACCAAGCCGGAGTGGCAATACATTTACCATACCGATTGACCCAGAAAAATTAACATGGCTCAGACAAGACATGAAAAAACAAAATAACCAATCTCAAAAACAAGTTATAAAAGTCACTCCCCAAGGGTCGTTTCCATTACTTTTGAAGAAGCATAAAAGTAAGCTAAAAAGTATAAACTGGAAATTTCCTATACATCCCTCTTTTTCTGTGTTTCAATTGCAAGGTAGAAAATTTCGATTTTAACCAATTGTTCATCAAGAACTTTTGCTGTTCGACTACAGTTTGTCCGGGCTGAAAATTTTGCTGGTACCACAAGCCCATCCTCCCGTTTTCTTTTCCCAGTGATTTCAACGTAGATCCCATTTCCTGTGCCTGCCTTCAAAAATTGATTTAGCAGTTTCGATAACTCAACTGGTACATGTCCTACAGGAGTGAGAGTAGTGGTGTCTTCCTCTGACCGTTTGAAAATACCAATAGAATATTTGTCATAATCTAACGGTTCTCTTCGTTCATCTCGCTTCGCTATCAGAACTTGCGCAGTTAAAGGTGTCCAAATAATTTTGTAAACATGATGTCCACGAATAACTGTCTGAAAGTTTATTTCAAAATAGAGGTCAAAACATTGTTGAATAGTTTTTGCCATGACTTTTAGTCTGGTCGTTTAAATAACACGTTTTGTTTTGTTTATGCGTATTCGATTATTGACGTTCGATTTTCGTCACATGGCTCGATCAGCCTAATTTGAAAATTTTTATTTTGATATTTGTATATTGTAATTAATCAATTTTATGCTGAAAAAATACTTTGAGTTTGAGTTAGGCTATTGATTTCACTGACTTTCGATTTTCGAATGTTTTGAAAACAAAATGACGCAGAGACTTTTTGAATAGAGAAAAAGCGCACGTGTATGTGTTGTTCTTTGAAAGTTTGGCTTCATGGACGAGACTAAGGATAATTCCACATCCCATAAAGGGTTAACAAATAAGTCATATACAATGTCTTTCAAACAACAAGTCGCAAAATACGCCAAGGAAAATTCAATCAACTCAGCACATATCAAATATAAAGTCGATCGGAAAAGAGTAAGAGAATAGCTGAGCAATCTTGGCAAGTTTTCTGCAAAGAACGCAGCAAGAAGAAGACTTGATGGAGGTGGAAGAAAACCAGCCATAGTTGAAATTGAAGAAAGCTTGTTAGAGTGGATTCACGAAAGAAGAAGCAATATGCTTCACTTATCACGAAAGATGATTCGAGCAAAAGCTAAAGCAATGTTTGATGACAAGACTGACGACCCTGCAATGAAAGAGTCGTTCATAGCAAGCAGTGGTTGGGTGCAAAATTTCATGAAAAGGCATCATCTCTCATGCAGGTTCGTTGGGGTCTTTAATAGCCTTTAATCTCTAATTAGCAGAAAGCATCGAGGGAAAATTATTTCTGTCCGCTCAGAAGTGTCCTTTTTAGAAAAGCTCTCACTAAACTGAGACTTATTTACAGTTTATCTGTTTTGTTGCAGGAGGCAAACAACTACTGCACAAAAAGATCCATCCCATATGATTGGCAAGCTTCTAGGATATGTTATGCATGTCCGACGACTAAACAAACAATTCCAGTTTAACAATAGCTCGATCATCGCTATGGACGAAACTCCAGTTAGAAGTGATATGGTCTCTTCAACCACGTTGACAGGTCCGGCACAAAAGACGTTCCTCTGAAGACAACTGGTCACGAAAAGGTTAGAGTGTCGGTCTGTCTTGCAGCTCGAGGTGATGGTACGAAGCTCAAGCCGTTTATAGTATTCGCTGGAGCAAAACGCGAGTCAAAAGCTTTGCATGAAGAATACAAGCGTCAGTGTTCAGTTGCCTCGAGCACTAATGGTTGGATGAATGAAGAGCTAACCCTACGGTGGGTAAATGAAATAGTTGGGGCTTTTTCGTTTAACAAGAGACTCTTAGCATGGGATTCTTATGAAGCTCACAGGACGGAAAGGGTCAACCGCCGTCTCAAGGAGATTAGTATGGAAAGTGTAATTGTACCTGGAGGATGTACAAAATATATCCAGGCCCCAGACGTCGTTTGGAATAAACCGTTTCAACAAAAGATTGCAGAGTTCTACGATGAATGGTTGAGTACTGGTATTCATGAGTTCACAGAAAGTGGCAACATGAAGCCTGTGAAGCGAAGGATGGTCCTTGACTGGATATTGGCCGCATGGAAATCCCTCGCTAGAGAGATGATTGAGTCTTCGTTCAAGAATTGTGCTTTAACAATCGACGACAATGGTGATGAAGATAACCAAATCAGCTGTTTTAAACCAGGAACCCCTTGTGCTGAGGGTTATAAGGTTCTTAAGGAACAAATGACCATATTCAGTGAGCAGCAAAGCACTGCAAACCCCTTTGAATTTACTGATTCCGATGTTGAGGAATCACAATTTCCTGGTAACATTTTATCAGATGATGAGGAGAACGATGATGTAAATATTGATTGATTTCAACAATTTTAATTGTTTGTTTTGAGAAAGCAGTATAAAATCATTATCACTTTGTTTTTGATTTGTTTCATTGCAACTGTTAGAAATATTATTAAGCGCCCAGCACTTAATAAGCGCCCACCTTGATTAAGCGCCCACGTAAAAAGCTCAAAAATCAAATAAGCGCCCAGGGTGCTGGTTCGGATTTTTACAGTATATAAAAGAAAATTACCAAAAGTAGTTTAGCAATAGTTAAATGTAAATTAGACCATTGCCTAATCAATGAATGTTAGTATAAATCTTTATGTTTCTCCATTTATTGAACATATGAGCACATAATAGGAAGCAGTAAAATGGGTGGAGTCCAATAAGTTGCAGTTATTTCCTGCATCTGCCTTGGTCCAGTACACACAATCAGATGAGTCTGATTTAAACCATTAAAACATCAAAAAAGCCAAGACCATATGACTAACCTTTGATATAAGGGATTGACCACCTCCTAATATAACCAGTTTTAGAACAAAGCTTCGAAGAGCGAAGAATAAAGAGACCACAACAAATGAAATAGGACAAAGCTGATACAGCCTTTGTAAGGAAAAGCAAGCACTTTGGACAAAGATAGGGTTAATAATCCTACAGGACCAAACCATAAGCTGCATTATACAGAAGAAACTAGAGGGAATATGGATTATAAACTATGGAGTCAACAATAATGAGCTAAAAACCTTAAAATAGAAAATGAAAAAGCATAGTTGACAAAGGAAATATTGATGACATGAACTGACCTTTATGTATGATTCATACACTTCTTGGAAGAAATTTTTTATTCCATCTTCATTCCTGGACTCATTAGAATCATGCAGAAGCATGAAACGTGCCCCTTAAAAAATTTAAAAAAATAATTTGCATTTTATTGGGCATTCAATATTCAATTCAGAAATTCAGAAATTCAATATGTTACAAATATAACATTTTCACAGTCAATAGCTCATATTTTCACAAAGCACAATCTAAATGCACATTGTCTATCCTTGAAGATTTTATCAAATAATATTCTTATCATTGACCTCATTTTTCAGTTCAAATAAGCTTTCTCATATTTTGCTTATCACTTTTATTGATTAAATTTGTTAAATGACATAATCTGCCCACATCTAATCAAGAAAAGTAGCAAATGATACATGTTATATTTTCTTCATTATTTTGATTTTAAAACCAAAATCTGGATCAAACAAAAGCATAAGGTGAATAAACCATGAAGAATTAGAGATTTAAAGACCTTCATTATCATTTATGTAAAAAAGGTAAAATTTACCTCCTGCTGTAACAAAAGCTGAAACAGCCCATTGATTAAATTTGTCAACAATTTTCAAGTACCTGAAATGGGGATTGATCAAAATACTAGAACCATTTATGACAATTAGCAATAGTGGGTCATAAAGGGCATTTGCTTATGACCATGGCATTAGCCGAGCATTAACTGTATGACAACCCCCCTGGACAAAAAGCTTTTGCTTCCGTAGGCATCTGCAATTTGCTCAACTTATTAGCATCCAAAGGATGGCACACCAACATTGTTGACCCCCACCTCCAATGAACACCGCAGCTAGCAATTGCTTTGTTCATGGTATTACTATTAAAATCAGTATTGTATATTAGTTCATTTACTTACATTAGATTGGTCGTCCACATCATCTCATCCACCATGTCCAGAGCTGCATGTACAATAAATTGATTCAAATGCCTATGGTCATCTTTACCCTGTAAAATGAAACACCTTAAACTTAACAATTAAATGTATCAAAATTATGATCATTCATTGATTAATCTTTTTGATTTGCTTTGGTGGTTTTACATAAATACATTTTCAGGGGTTTTCGTCCATTATGTCTCTAACATTTTGCTTCCTGTCTTTTCTGGATGCTGTTAACTCTTCTTAAACCTCTATTGTTCTTTCAGCAGTGCTCGTCTCAATGTTTATTTTGATGTTAACTTTGGAAAGGTCTTTCTCTATCAATTTTATCCATGTTAAGGGTGGTCTTCCTATCTCCTTTTTGGTCTGTTTCAGGCTTTCATTGAGAGCAATTTTTGTGGGAGTATGGTTTTTCAGTCTCATAAGCTGGTCCAGCCGGTTAAGTCGTCTCCTTGCCAGACTGGAAAGCGTGGCACTTTTCGCAAAGATCTAGGGTGCACTGGAGCATCTGAAGCTCAAGTGTGGGCGCGCCAATTGCACTCTATTTGTTCGCAAGTGCGGGTTGAAGGGCGCAAAATTTCCTCTAAATAAACACCAAAATGGCAAAATTTTCAGTCATTACTTTCTCGCTTTTTCACAGTTGTTATGTCTAACCTGAAACGACTTCAGAAGTTATGTTATTATTTGTTGTGAGTGTCCACTTTGCCCATGCCAATGGCTTCCAGTTGTCGTTTTGTTCACTGCATGGCTCTAATGCTCAGTTCATGTGCAACCCATGTGGGGAAGGCCACGCGAGGGGAGGGTTATAGACCTAAATGTGCCCATAAATTGGGCAAAAAAACAGTGCAACCAAACAAAATCTTTACTTTTGACATGTTTTGACAGCTGGCCAGGGAAATGCAGTTCTTTAATGGGTGAAAACGAGACCCTGTAAAGGGCAAATCCACTTAGACAAATATATTAAGGGGAAGATCATAAAGTATGTGTGCCATCAGGGCAGTGTATAGTTTAATGGGGTACCAAATCTTTTGAAAAATAGGTAAAAATTTGTTCAGAAAAAATTTGGAGAAAGAGATAGGGTATGCAAAAGCAGGACTTGTTCACGGCAAATTACTGTTTCTTGATCAATATAAATTGATCAGACACTGTCGGGGAGCGGGGAGACCAAAGTTATTCATTATAACATTTTTGGCAAATGGGGCCAAAACCGACACGTATATAGTTTCTTAACGTATCTAGTAGCAAGTATATGACTTAATACGCATGCACAGATTGAAAATCTTCATTATCATATCATATCATATAAAATTTAATGTTGTAAGCGCTACTGCGCTTGTTCATTAATCTAATTAAAATGTTTTATTTCATTGCTGATCTTTTTCGGCCATCTGGAATCAGTCACATGTTAGTAGCCTCCTATGGAAAGAATCAATTTGGTTTTCTAACGTTGGTGGTTTTGAGAGCCTGTAAAAGTTATAATAGACCTAGGAGGCATAGGTCCACCTACTTGTTTACGTTAAATTTATAGGTTTTCGAGATTTGGTTTTAATTCTATCGATCTGCACCATCTAACATGTATAATGTTTATAATCCAAGTAAAGGCCATTATGCACAAGTTTGTTCGTGCTTTGCATTACTTGCAGTTTATCATCCGCCAGTGTGCATTACATGCACTTAGGCCCCCGAAGATCTCCGGCGTGGAACACGACAAAAACAATGGGTCATGTTCGTTTTCTATTGTTTCTTGGCGTACGTTGGCGTAATCTCCGGCGTGGACTTTATATGAAATGCACCCTGGATCATCCGCAAAAGTAAATGAATATTATCCGAATAATGATTACTCACTCTGTATTGTGGGTCTGAGCTTCCCCTACCACTAAACTCTGTTTCATAAATTGGATTGTCTTTCGCACCAACGACTACAAAATAAAATTGGCCAGCCATTTTCAATTTCCAAATTATTCTATTCAATTTCAATAGTCTCTCTCTTCCGCCATTTTTTCAATTCCTTCGGTTATTATGTCTCTGCGCAGGCAAAATTTGGGAAAGAGGTAGTCACTTATGTGAACGAGGCGACTGTCAAGTGAACAGTTTGTAACTAATGACAACGCGTTGATCTTTTATCTTGGATACCTTTTCGTTACTCAAGCAAACCCAGAGAGGAAGATGGAGGGTGAACAGAGAGTAAAAGTTTTTATTAGAATAAGACCAACTGCAGCATTCGCTCATGAAAACATTGAGCTTCATTCTGATGAGAAATCAGCAACAATTCATTGCAAGAAAGATGATAGACGGGGGTACATAAACAATCAAGTTTTAGACTGGAAGTTCGCGTGAGTATTTAGGCTAATTCTCATCTTCTCTCAATTTAGGTAACTCTCGTTGACTTTATTGATGCTAAGGTTTAATGTTAAGGTAGCGAACAAGCTATCTGGCAATTGAATCAAAGGATAGAGACATTAGTACATTTGATGCAATGAGAATATTTGTTGGCCTACGAAACTCCTCGGATGGGGGCAACAAGTGTCTCATCGTAGTTCAAAATTCAAAACCGCGTGAGAACCTTGTATGTGCGAATCTTGAAAAAAATTCTCATTTTTGCCAACCAATTTAAATTTTCATGCAGTCTTGAGTATCAAAGGAGAACATGGAATAGAATTTCTTTAGTCTCAAACCTCCAACAAAAGTTGGTTTTTGGTGGCGATGGGTCCTGGTCTCTTCCTTACTGGAAGACAAGGGACTCATGCCCCAAACAATTTGTTAAAATGAATGAGAAATTTGACATGTCAAATAGTAAATTGCATTAGACATCAATAACAATAAAATAATGTCTTATTTTGATGAAAAAATACGTTAAAATACCATGAATTTGGCCTGTCAGGAAAATTTGCAAAAGCCTTTATTAAGATAAACCCCCCCCTCCCCCGCTCATAAAAAATTGTATATGCACCTAGTTAAAGCATTGAACCTGGCCTTTTAAACATGTCATATTTTATGTCTTAATCAATACTTGACAGTTTTGATGGGATCTTGCATAATGCCAGTCAAGAGACAGCATTCAAGACATGTGCATCAGATTTGGTAGTAAAAGCATTAGATGGTTATAACACTACTCTCTTTGCTTATGGTGAGACTGGGGCAGGCAAAACATTTACTATGTCTGGTTCTAATGATTTCAAGAACAGAGGAATTACACCACGAGCACTGACCTTGCTGTATAAAGAGATCAACAGAAGACATGATCAGGACATCAATATCCGCATCTCTTACATGCAAATTTATAAAGATAAGATCTATGATTTGCTGGAAACAACAAATGGAAGAATGGTTCATGAGCAATTGAATGTTACTGAAGATGTCAATGGCGGTACTTACGTCAAAGGCTTGACATGTTTGCCAGCGTATTCAGAGGAAGAGGCATTAAGTTTACTTTTTGAGGTTTGTTTTGTATCCATTAACTCACGGCCATTGGTAGCTATCCTATGAAATTCAGCCTTGGGCCTCTTACCATGTCAAAAATATCATCCAGTGCTAGAGACACTAATAGAGGAGGCGATGAGGGCATTTGCTTCAATTGTTTTACCATTTCAGGGGTAGGGCACGTGCCCCCTCTACTTTTGAAAAATTGGGGTAGAGTGCCACTTTGAAGCTTAAAGTGTTTCCCTTTTTTGCCAACTGTTTAACTAAAATGTACCTTCAAGTACTCAGTTGCTAAATGAAATGAACAAAAGCAATTACTGCCATGCTAGGCTCTTCGAAACAGTCTCTGACACGTTTCAGAAAATTTGTGAGGGTTCCCCTCAAAACTTATGCCCCCCCCCCACTCTTTTATAATGCTTCTTACGTCCATGGCATGAAGAAATAGCATTTCTGTAAAGAAGTTTAATGTCCAAGGGTAATTTTTCTCTTGGATAATTGACTCTTTATTTGATTTTGCATCAATCAATTGAATAAGCCATAAAAATGATCTTTTTCTTTCAGGGTGAGAGTAATCGCATCATCAGCCACCACAAACTGAACAGATTTTCATCAAGATCCCATTGCATTTTCTCTGTTTTCATTGAATCTCATTCAAGAACAATCTCAAATGCTGGCTATATCATGTCAAGGCTTAATTTAGTAGACCTGGCAGGCTCCGAACGTATTGGAAAGACGCAATGTGAAGGCCAAACCCAAGAGGAAGCCCTTTACATAAACAAATCATTGACATTTTTGGAGCAAGCTGTAATTGCTTTAGCAGACCAAAGTAGAGATCATATACCATACAGACAGAGTAAGCTTACTCATGTGCTAAAGGATTCCTTAGGATGGCGATGCCACACAGTTATGATTGGAAATATTTGGGGTGAATCCAGCCAACTTGAAGAAACAGTAAGTTGTATACTTTCGTATATTTGCTTTACCTGCATGTCGCATTTCATGCACACACTACTAACATATTTTGTTCTACTAGCCTGTGTAACATTCCTTGTTTTGTGGTCTGTGACGCAGGCTAGTGCTCCATATGTTGGGTGTGGTCCTCTATTATTCATCAAAAATCAGTTAAGCAAGTTGGCTCTACTTGAAGTTGTTTCTGGTTAAAACGTGCTCAAACTTCTTTTGTAGATGTATTGTGAATGTATTGTGATGTGACCTATAACCTTTCTAGTTAGATATTTGCAATGTTTATATTGCCAGCATCTTATGATTTACCTCAATTTTCTTAATCAATTCATTCTTCAGCTGTCGACATTACGATTTGGAAACAGGGTAATGCGAATTCCGAATCAGCCAGCAAAGAATATCATCTATGATCCGATACGAGTATGTAAATCCTTGGAAAAAGAGATTGGAGACTTGAGAAAAGAATTATCAATGTACGACACATTAACCAATCGAAAGCAAATAACATACGAGCCTCTTTCTGAGACCCAGTTACAAGAGATTAAAGGGCAAGTGAGAAAGTTTGTCGATGGGGAAATATCAGGAATCGAAATAATAAATGTTCGTCAGGTAAACCAGGTTTTTGAGCAGTTTAAGATGTTGGTGAAAAAGGTCGAAAAAGAAAATGAGGAACTTCGTGTCAAAACAGCTGCAGCAAGTCAAGCAGATGATGCCGAAAACAAAGGTAAAATAAGTCCTGATTCCTCTTTATGAGAGTTTATGGATTCATTTATTCGTCCATTTATACATTTACTAATTAATCCATTCATTGATTCATTTATTAGTTCAACGCCTTACTCATTCGCCCGTTTACTTGCTGGTACACTCACTAATTCGTTGACTCATTCATCAATTCATCAATTCAAATCTATTATTACTTACAACATCAAACTCCTTAGTCAAAACATGGCTTCCCCCCTTGCTATAAGTAGTTTGAACGAAGGGTCTAGTCAGGAGTTTGTTGCTAGCATATGTTCATAGCATAAAACTTGTTGACGATATATCAGCTTTCTATAGCAATTTAATTCTCATGGTGTATTAGCGGTAATACCATTTCAGACTCGGTCTAGTTATATTTCTGTAATATGGTTTTCAAGGCGCTGCAAGTGTACCTCAGAATACGAAAGCACCTCAGAGTAATGACATACAACTCGTTGGTGACACAGATGGACAAAGTTTTGGTGTTGGCGTTGCTCCAAATAGCGCAAAAGCACCAAATATACCAGCAGCAATCAATGCAAAAAGGGTAAGAGACGTTCAATCATTCTGAATATTCTTATTTTGATATGTAGAGTTTCTTAATGTGTTGGCAAAGTACTGATGAAGTTAAATCTGATTTTGGAAATTTTGCATTGTCAACAAATATTCTCACGAAGAGAAAAAATTCTTGATAAGCTCTTATGCTTGACTTGCTCATATGGGAGAACCTCATTCCATCTTGTGGAATTTTTTGAAAAAAATTTCGCGTTGCTTCCTTTTCATACTAGAAAGTCAGTTGACTCAATAACAAAAATTTCATTTCATTAGCTGATATGTAGGTAAGAGGGTCTACTCGGCTTCCAATATGAAATGAATGCAAATTAATACGTGATTTAAGCATTACACATGATGTTATAAATTTTTCTATCTATCTGGGAGGTTTGAAGTTTTCCCGTACAATAAATCCTAACGTAGCAAAGTTAAGTTCAATTGGTTGGAAAATAACATAAAAAACTGATCTCACATAATTTATTAAAACCTTTATTCAATCCAGTGGGAAGAGTGTCATGATGAAGAAATATTGGAGTAATTATTTTTCGTAATTAATTGTCGATTTTTTTTAAATACTCACATGTTTAGCTGCACATGTGTAATTACCTGCAACACACTGATGTTCTAGAAATGATGGTATTCATAAAGCCTAGTAGCAACTAACCTAATTTGAAGAAGTTCCTTTGAAAATGAATACAAGAATTTTAATTGTAGACAATATCTCTTTGCTTGCAAAGTCTTTGTTTCAAACCTAATAAAAGTTCTGTTTCTGACTTGTTAGACAAAGAGTCGCAAAGGAAAGTCTGATAGTGTTGTTGCTGATGTTAAACGCAGCCCGTCTCCTGTTGAGAACGCAAAGCAAACACAGGATCAGGTTGACAAGCCATCCTCTACGGGTCAAAATGCAAACCGTTCCCTGTCATCACCGACAAGACCACGATCTCCACCTCCAAAGCAAGAAGCCTTTGAACAGTTTAGACAAGAGAGAGGGAAGCAGCTCAGTGATGTCTTAATTGAAAATAAAGGTCAGTTGATGTAAGAGTATGAATTTTGCAGCACCCCCTCTTTTTAATGCATCTGAACTGGGCAAGGATAATGATGCTTTACCCCCTTTTTTCCAAAATAATGAAAGCTAATGATAATAGACTGAAAAAAATTGATTTTAAAATACATCAATAAATACAAAAAGAGGCCAAAAAAGAAGAAATTTTGTTATTTTTGTCTTCATAGATTGAAAAGAATTTAGCCTATGGCCAAATTCTCAATTGTAGCTCCAAATTTCAAAAACCTTTCATATTTGGGGTTTTTGTTTTAGATATTCTGAAAAGCAAGAAACTTGAAGCAAGAGATACTGTAGCTGAACTTAATAGAATGAAGAAAGAGCTTGATGATTGCAAAGATAATTTAGAAACTATGAAAACTGCAAGGGAGTTGGAAGACCAGGATGTTACTGAAGAGGATCCGATAATGGAAGAAGAAGAATTTTTGCTTTTGAAGAAGATAAGCGATCTGAAACAAACATACAGAACGAGTTTTCAAGCATTGCAAAATCTCCGTTCAGACGTGACATATTGCGAGAATCTTGTCACCCAATGTCGTCAAAGACTCGTGTCAGAGTTTGAGGCATGGTATACTGATTGTTTCATGCCAGTTGCAGACGATTCTGCAAAAACTGACGATTCAAAGTCAGACGACTCAAAAAAGGGCCAAAAATCGGTCAGGATTGTCGAGGATGAACAAGAGAAATTTGACAGACTTCAAATAGAGTTGCTTATGGAAAACCCAGAATCTGTGCCTTTTTACAATGCAAAATCGCAAACTGAACGGCGCCAGTTGTTCACAGGTTCTAAATCTGCAAAGAGAAAGCCAGGTGGCGTGGTAACCAACGTTAGAAACAAACCACCAACTACTTTGATTGTTAAATGATCTTTTTTACTCAATTTTATATTGAACAGTGACACAAATTGCATTGTATATCTTGTAAGCAAAGCTATTACACTTTACCATGACATATGCTGATATCAAGTACGTTAGTGAGTAGTGTATATTATCAATCTTATTTTTATGAACACATCTTTTACTGACCTTTTACTGATTTTTATAAATGCCATCAGAGACGTTACGGCAGGGGGGTACGGGGGCAATTGCTCCTCTTGCTTTTTATAAATGAGTTTAATTCTGCCATTTTGCTATTGTTCTGTCTCCATTTTATATGTTTCTGACATAATTTCCTTTGAATGCTCGAAGGATAATTTGTTTTGAACATTGCATTCATTTTTGACAGCAAAAGTAGTACAATAAACATAAAGAGTAAATAGAAAAATTACCTGTTCTTAACTTTACGTAAGTAGTTTTTTGTTCAGAGTCCCAGTTTGAACAACGGAGCTTGATAAGGGGCTGTTTCTAAAGATATTGATGGAGAAGGGTCGGCAATGAGGACATGAAAAATAAATAAATAAATGAGAGAAGTGTCATAGAATGTGCATTGCCAAAAACAATTTAGAATCTTTTCATTCCAGTAGCAAATATTGTAGTTATATTTGATATAACCAATATCATGTGAAGCTCTAGCGAAAAGCTCTTCCCGGTTATCTAACGTCCATGAACTTTTCCAGCAGGCCTATCAGTTTCCAGGTATTGAAGGTATTTTTATAATCTTTTTCGGAAATTTTGCAACAGTAAAATTTCATTGATGGTATTAAATCTCTTCACATGCAACCGCAGGAAGGACTCTACCTATGGCTAGGTCCCACAGCTGGTTATACACTGTGTAGAGCTGGGGGTCTCCGGAGGAAAGCCTCCGTAGATAGTAATAAACGGAAAGATGCTCATATTTATTTATTAATAGTTTATTGGAATTGCCAGCAAAGGCCATTTGTTATTTCTCTTGGGGTTTAAAATTTTAAAACCACAAAAAAATCAACCATTTTTATCTAACAAAATATTTGTTTTTCAAAGCTCAATACAAAATTATAAGTACATGTGTTGAGCACATGAGAAAAAATCAAAATTTTCACTAGAACTCTGCAACTACTTAAATATAATGTAAATCAATACTTTGCTAGGGGCAGGCACACGCCCCCCTTTCTTCCTGTTCCCTTTCTTATGTATGGGAGGGTGCCGTTCTTGCGGAGGAATTTTTTGCGAGTGTTGATTGGAGGATGAGATTCAACCAAACAAAGGAAACTCCAAAACGAGGCAAATTTGAATTCTATCGAAGTTTGGTTGCAAATGGCGCCGTTGTTGTAAAGAAAAATTTGAAATACAAAATAAAATCAGAATTGAAATTAATGTATGCGTTTAGCAGGGCTCCTCGATTAGAAGAAAAAGAATGGCACAATCAATGAGCAGATGATTTCTTTCGTGTTACTTATGCATTAATTTACCTAATAGAATTCTTCATTTACCGTTAAAACCGCGAAAATTGTCAAGAAATATCTGGCCAAGATTAATAAATTTGAGAAATTGGCAATCAAGACTACCCGCAATTTCGCATTTGCTGCTGGTATCAATGAAACTGAACTGAACTGAACATCATCAAAGTCACAAAAAGGTATCAGTAATGGCGCCAAGTCTGGGACTAAAACGTGCAAAGCGAAGGCTGCAGCAGAATGGGAAGAAGAAAAAAACACGATGTGTTGCTGAAGGGGTCGCAGCGTCTGATGAAAACGATAATTGTTTACCCTTGTCACCTATTGTATCCTGCAGGTTAGCATAAAAATGGTTGCTTATTATATTCACAGTGTTAATTATAAGTTTTTAAGCGTTTAATCGAATTAAATTGTGATTCGCACGGATTTATTGTCATGGCGTGTGCCATCTTTAGAAACTGTATACAATTCGATGTAGATTGTGCACAAAGATACAGCCGCCGATTTGGACTGACCACTGAGTGTCAACAAAACAGTCGAATACAAAATAGAAAAGCTATTTAATTTTGATATGATTGTAAAAAAGAAGAAATTGTGTAGGAAGATCTAGATAGCTACTTCTGCTAAGCATTTCTCATTTAAAACACGAAATTTTTGACTGCCTTCCTTTTCATCCAACCCTTATCATTACCAAGTATAAAAAATAATCATATTTCACCAATGAAAAATAGATTTTTCAATGACCACTTGCTGACCTTCAGAATAAAATGTAACTTTTTGTCAATCTCAATGGAAAATTGCAATTTTATCTGAAGCAGGCATAATAGATGATTGATTGGTTTAGGGGTAACCAATGGAGTGGCCCACATTTAACACTCTTTCTTTTTAATTCAGAGCCTGATTTTTATTGAGTATTTTTCAATTTTTTACTCCATACCCTGTAAGTTTAATCATTCTACTCTAAAATTTTTGGTTTCTGCAGCTCCTTTGCTGATAGCAGTAACATCTCTACTGAAAATGTTATATTGTATAAATATGGTATATTTTTATTAAGGGTTGTGGTTAAGTTCATGTCAGCATCAGGATTGTATTAGAGTTATTGTTATAGGGTTGAGGTCAGGTTTACAGGATATCCATAGCCACAGCAAAAACAATAGGCAAAAAGGAACCTGCTGGTATTTCGGTTTGTAGAAATTAGAAATACAGGTTCCTTTGATTCATCATTTGGTAGAACTTGCAAGAATTTGGTGAAATAAGCAATCTTAATAGCATTTGGCAGCAAACCTGTCACAAAACATTTGCTAAACAGGCTATGATTCATTGCCTCATACAAGAAGGTCAATTGAGAAATGATGTTTAAGTACGATGCTATGCTGTAAGATGACAAGATAACTTATTATTTTGTACATTCTTTCACACTAAAGAGTTTCAGTTCTCTTTAATTTTTGTGATGCTGTCATAAGCATTTCTAGAAAATCTGGTAGGCAGTTTGTTAATTTGCTCTAGTTGCCATTATTTGCCTTCTATTTAAAAAGATCTTTTATGTTTATTCGCTAATTTTGGTCTTTCTCCATAGCTCAATTCTTCTCACCCCAAGAAAAAGAAGAGCAAGTTGTTTTGAGCCAATGGTTGCACAAGAAGCTAACAATTCAACAGCCATGACTAAAGGAGAAAATGATAAATATTTGGTATATATATCTATATATATGTTTTTAATAATACATCATATTTATCATTTTTCTTCTGATAATTTTTGGACCACACCTAATGCTAAATCCTTTAAGGAAAAAGCAATGGTAGTTTGGTTAAGATTCATTTGATGATGGAAACTTTTAATTTTACGCTTGAAATACTCTACATTTGCAAAACCTATTACAAGAGGTATTTTGTAATTGGCTAGCTTTACACCAAAAAGAAAATTACCTTTAAAAGAAAAACGAGAAGAAAAAAATGTGTATAATGCTAAAAATATTTTGGAAGAGATCTTCTTATTATGTTATCTTGATGAACGTGATGTAAATTTGACATCTACTTCAAATGGATACTACAGAAGAGAAACACATATTCAGAAACATAAAGACCAAAAGCATAAGATATCATAAATTATATACAATATTAGTTATTTGGATAACCATTAATTAAATGTTTATATCTCTCTGACCTAAACTTTACTTCCTTCTGATAATGAACAGGTGTCTTTAGGTTTAGAATGCATGAAGATGTGAAAATATTTTTGATATTTATAAATAATGCATTGATAGCATCTATTCTGAGCTTTCCTTTTTCATGTTCGTATCCTTGTAGTCAATGTATTATTATATGAGAATTATTCCTTGTGGGCCTGACATTTTCAGCATGTTCCAATCATCAAAAGTGCAAGCAAAACTGATCTTAAAGAACAGAAAAGAATGATGGTGAGTTGAGTGATCTTTTTGCAATAAATATATATTTTGTTCAGTTGAGCAACACTCACCATGCCATAAATATTCCGTCTATTAGGATTTTACACAAAACAAAATTGCTACAAGAAGCATCATTGCTGGTCTAGAAAAATGTCTATGGAAATGAATTAGGAACCTTCTCCAGTCACCAAAACAGTCTTTGGTGTATCTTCCTTTTGGCAGTCTCATTCATATTATGTTTTACACTTTATATAGTCATAGTCTATTGTTAATCATATTCGTTTGTAGCCTTGCTATGCTCCTAAACTGGTGTGTTTTGCTCATCCAGGACATCATATTTAGATTATTCTTTAATATTGACCAAAAATTGATCATACCCTTGGTGATTCACCATCACTGCTGTGCTCCCTAATATCTGCTTATTTCTTCCTAAGTGCACATCTGTGCAAATCAACAACCATTAACATTTATGATACCTAAACAAAAAACCTTGAAGGAGTCAAATTTCTATCAGCAATGATTGCAAATTTCAGTGTTTTGTTTCATGGAAAAATCTTTATGCTCATTTTAATTTTTCCCCAGAAATTGAGATCAAGTTCTACCACACTTCAAAGTATAGAAAACAGAAAGGTAAATGATAATATTTTATACATTGATTAATTTATGTGTTATTTTAACAAATATTTCTGTTCATATGGAAGCCAGAGATCGTAAAGGTTGAAATTCAACTCTAGTTTGGAAATATGTTTCCAGGGGGTTTGCCACCTTTGAATTCCATGGTGCTGTACGCAGATTTAAGTTGCATTTCCATGCTCAGTGTCTTTATTACTACACTTAAATTTTTCCAAGGATTTTCATTTGGTATACATAATTCTCAACTCACCATTCTAGAATTTGGAAACTTTTCACTGGGTTATGACTATATCATTTGGGGGGGGGGGGGGCTAATCAAAGCACAAAACATAATTACCAGACATGTATGTGTAAATAACAGAATACCCACTATCAGATGTGTGATATTTACTGGACTGTCTTATGTAAATGTATTATTTATCTATCTATCAAGACTTCGCCTTTATTTGTTTCTTAACAGCCTTTAAAACGTAAGCTCGAAACGCCGCAAGAGAAACCAACTTCGAATTTGGATGAACCTGAGGTAATGATGATGTTATTGCCTTTTAACAATGACACTGAAAGGACGTATCCTACCCCCTTCATTAACTGTTCAGCGATTATTTTAAGTTCATGGAGGGCTGTAAAATATTGCAACACACTGCAAGTTTTCTTTTCAGCTTAATCTGTTAAGATAAATCAATGGACCGAACGATAAATGAATTGGAATTGAATTTTGATTTATGATATTTCTTATTTTTTGGATTTGTGGATGTTATCATTTTTACAGAAAAGAACAATCAACACGAAATTTCTGTTTACAATAGAATTTGCACTGTTGAGTTTAGAAGCCAAAATCAATTCATGTGGTAGCAATGTTGAAAATGGCGAATAAACTATAAAATGCAATACGATATTAAAAACCCGTGCATAGAATAGTAATAAGATTTTTTTTTTATATTGATGACTCTTGCGGAGAAAGCTTTTTTATATTCACTAAAAAGAAACGATATATTCAAGGAATGATCATCAATAACGGTAAGCTCATAATTGAGTGGCCGTGAACCTCTCCACCATAATCATTGGTGTCGAGGTTTGTAAGGAGAAAAGACAAGTTGAGTGGAGTCCCCCAAGCTCCTTCTCAACAGGGTGCAGTCTTACCCAGGACATATTCAAGGAATAGGGAATGCTAATAGCAAAATAAATTGCTAAGAAACTACAATACGATACATTGTGTCTTATACCCTATGGAGGGGGTAAAAAACCACTCTAGGGTTATTATATTGAGAGGTAAATTGTGCACCGTTGAAGGTTTTGGTTTTTAGATTTAATGTGATAGTTAAATTATCTACAGACGTATGAAATGGTTAATAGTTGTGATGGCAAGAAATAGCAGGGAAAGCCCCAAGACGATATTCTGTCTTGTTCCATTTTCATTCTCATTCACTTTCAGTTTCCAAGACATTGTTTATTTTTCTTGAAACTATTTAAAATTTTATAAACTTATGATGTTCATTTCCCTTATAGATAAGAAAGATGAAACTAACATTGAATAGACACAGTCAATACTGCGATGAGGTAGTTCTGAAAGTTTCTGCATTGGTCATATTTGTGGCGGATTATAATATGATTTTTAAATTAATCTACCAGGAAATTATAATATGTAGCTAAATAAAGTTGCATGCCGGTTTTCTCTAGTAATAACAATGATCATTATTTCACAGTTTTTACCATTTCAGCGTCCACAGAGTGATGAATTTGAGACAGTCAGCTTGGTTTCTACAGATTCATGCTTCAAGGTATTTTTATCATTTGTCACATTATTCACATACTTTGTTGCCTATTGCTTGCGCATGGAGGTAATGCCTAATCATGCCTGTTTGCAAAAAAATTCAATCTCAGACTTATTTCGGTAATGCAATGCGATTTGATGTTACGATGATGGTGTTCATTTTTCAGTATTCATTGCTTTGAAAGATAAAGTAGCTTTACCATGCAAATGTATTTTAACACAATGTAGTTTAATATATTTTAAAGATGCAATAGATGCACAGAGTCACAAAGGTTACCGTTAGACAGCCATTATGAACCTGTCACTCAACTATTTTCCTTATTACAACTGCTTATTATAACAATGTAGGCCTTATATGCTAGAGTATTCTGCTTTAGCGTCACTTTTGCCATATTGTTTATAATGATGTACTTGATGCAATACTTTCTGTTATCATAAGAGAGAAGACAGCTCAAGGGGCAGCTGGAGAGATCGACTGCGTAAAATGACATCAATTGGAAATGTTTTTGCTTCCCCCAAAATGAGCAAGCAATTAAAGGTAAATGTCTTTACAGATGTCTTTACAGATGACTAAAATGTTATTAAAATTCATTGAAATGTCATTTTTCGATTGTTATACGTCCCATGATCGTAGCGTACTTGTCGCATGAACTTTCCTGGAAGTAAAGGCTAAACCTATTTTATCGTTTGCCTGCCACATTGCTGCATGCCATTTGCTGATAGTTAATGCGCTGTAATTAATTAAGGTGTAATGCAGTGTAATGCTGACAGTAATATATAAATGCACCTAAATATACAATACAGTACTGTTCAATCCGTCAGTCTATATCAAGTAAATTGCACTGTGATGTTGTGTATTAGAATACATTTGATGTTATCATTCTGTTCAATTCGATACATTTTAATGTAATCGGTGTAGCTTAATTCCATGAAATTATATTCTGTACAATGGGATGCATTTTTATGTACTACAATATAACATAATGTAATGTCCTTCAGTGTCATCCTGGTTTACAATGCAATACTCATAACATGACGTATTACATTTTGATGTGTATTAAAACGCTATCCACAGTTTGACGTAATGTAATGGAATGTTATGTAACGCAACCCGATATAATGTAATGTATTTGACTTGTTGTAGTATATAACGTGATAATACATTGCAATTAAATATTCTACAATAGCTGTGTAAGTAACCTGCAAAAAAAGTATGCCGTGATAAGAATTAGGAATTTTGTCAGATTTGAAAGGCAGTTACTAGAGGTGTACGCATTTGTCTTTGATTCATGTCTGACCTGACACAGGGACATCTGCATAAAATGACATCATCGCATGAGAGAAAGTGGTAAATTAGAGAAGACTTGTAAAACTATAGAATTTTAGATATTATAGAAAGAATCTCAGGTGTTTGTTTGTTTCCCAAACGCGTTACATGGAGCTAAGGAGGTTCGAAGTTACATGATTTAACGCAGATTTCGCGCTGTATTCTGTGTTGCGTTTGGTTGGCTGTTGCAACATATGTATGACTTTTATTCATTTATTGCTTCTTGTCTATGATTTTTGGATGATCTCAGTTTTGATGTCTTTGTGTCATAGCGCTCAGGTAGTTTAAAAAGCGACGATATCAGCAATGGAAAACTGAAGATGAAGAAATATGTTCAGTTGCCAACTCCCGTCAAGAGAAGGCCATCAAAGGTATCTCAATATTCATCAGTTTCTGGACACATTTACTGGTACAACTGTTAATATTTTTTAAGCAAAGCCCAAAACCGAAACTTTGTCTTTCTAATTCATAAAGCTGCAAATTCATTTACCTTATGGTGAACCAGTGAAATCAGACAAATGTCCACGCAATGCGTAAATTGGACCCATGATGGCTCTGTCGATAAGCATCGAACATATACCAATCTAAGAACCGGATTTATCATAATAAACCATTTTTCTCTGCATACGGAATGTACATTGTCACATTGTACAACCAACTGTTCTCTCCCGTTACTATAAGACGAAAGCAAAGCGTTCTGAAAATCTATGGTAGTAGCTGCAAGAATTTATTTGTATTTTCACTGTTTGCTCAATATTACATATAAGTGCTGAGAATACCAAAGGACTCCATCTCCCATAGTCTTTGCAGGGTTAAGTTTGATTTTCCCTGTCATTGGTTCTGCTGCAAAATTTTTATGATCTTGCTGAATCTCAGCCTTTGTATTCTTATCAAGACATTTTTGAAAAATGTTTATGACATTAGAGAGCATCATGTACCTTCCATCAGATATTGTTTAGGACTATTTTGCAGTTAAAGGACTGCCTTATCTATCAATAAAAGCAGAGATAACAAGCCAATCAAAATGCAAGGTTGTTAAGATATTATGCCATAGTTAATTCATATTAGACATTATGCTCGTTTTCGTCCATTTTGTAGAGAATGGTTTTGTAACTTGCTCTTTTGCTTTCGCAGCTGTGGCTTGAAACGGTCGCTGATTTCAAATGCAATGTAAGAGAATGTCTAACAACCCAGCAGATCAGGCGACAAGAGGTGTGTAGGCTAGCAGAAGATTCTTAATTTTTATTCTGGAAATGTACCAGATATTGCTTTGATGAGACCTTGTTGGTACGATGCATTCAGCTAAATATATATATATATATCCAGGTGGCGATAGGTTTCAATTTTCTCGATTAATTTAAAAATTAAAATGTCCCTGTTTGGACCGAAAAAGGAGAAAACCTGGTTGTTTGCAAGCTTATGAGTTCATATATATAGAAACATGTATCCAACATATAACCAGATACGATATTAGAAGACGCCTCCTTCACTGGCAGCGGACGAATGCCCCACTGACCTTCGAAAATATTCTGAATTCTTCAAAAATTTTTTCTACCTTTCCCTGATTGGCTGGTTTGCCTCTACCATGGAGATCTACTGGCACTATAATTGATAATGGGTCAGAGGATTATAATTAAATCAATCACCAATCCTTGCGAAATGCTTCTATTTTCAGCATCGTCCAAATAAAACCATTAAAGGATTGTCCATTTTAATTCGGGATTTTGCACAGTTCAATCGGACATTTTTTTTACATCGGTAATGAGATTGTGCCAATAATTTTCTTCTGATAAAATTAATTATCAGATAAGATTAGATTAGATAAGATTAGATAAGATTAGATTAGATTAGATTAGATTAGATTAGGTAAGATTAGTTAAGGTCAGATTTGATCAAAAGTGAAGTTTGAATATGAAGTCAATAATAGATGCCTTTAAGAAATTGTGAATTGCCTAAAAATTCATTGAACAGTGATTTCTATTCAATCAGGCGATATTTGAGTTGTATTGTGGTGAAGAAGACCTGGTTGAAGATTTGAAATTACTAAAAGAGGTATTCATTTTTATTTATATCATCTGTACCCCTTGAATGTTGATAATAAATAGAGAATCAAATTTCGATATAAAGCCTCTCTCTACCCAGTCGCATAAGGCAGGGTTCAGTCAAAAATGGCGCTGGTAAGCAAGGACCAGGTACCCATTTATACTCCTGGGTAGAGAGAGGCAAATTTTGTGTTAATATTTTCCCAAAAAAGGGTGCCGTCCTCATACAAGACGAGGATTCGTGCAGATGATTTTTAGGTCGCTAAACCTTAACTTTAATCATTACACCTCAGGGACAACTTAATTTGCAGCATTTTAATATTGTATAATGATGAGTACACCATTTAAATTTTTCGAAGTAAAATTTCTGTCCTATACTATTCGCTCATTTCTCTCAAATGGACTCTTCAACCAGGATAGATACCACCTATTCATCAGCATAAGGAACCAATCACACACGCTATGCTTTTCACGTGGTTTCAGATCTTTGATTTGTTATTTATTTCCATTAGCTTATTCGTCTTTATCTGGCGATTCCCTGTGTCATTGAGTCAGCAAAAACGTTTTGAAAACATGATGAAAGATTTGTTTATCATTTTTTGCTTCTTATTTCAGGTTTACTTCAATGAAATGGCGAAATTAAATCTGCTTAATGATGAAGAGCTGGGGATGATATTTGGTAGCATCGAATGCCTTTTACCATTGCATGAAGGTACGTTGTGAAACTACATTGTTTTGACACTATGCAAATGCTAATTTTTTAAAGTTCACTTGTTTGATATAAAAGTTTTTTAGCCTTTAAAGCGATTGCCTACAGGCTTTGATATATTCAATTTGTCTTCTGTATTTGCAGATTTGTTGGACAACTTAAAGAAACTTAGGAATCAAGATGGATCGGTCAATGAAATTGGTCATGTTCTAATCAACTGGGTATTCATTCGCATTCCACTATTATATTTTTCCTTTCTCTCTGACCTACAATGATAAGTACTGCTCGTAAAAATCTCTTGCATGTTGCAAAGGAAATAGACTTTATATCTGATTAACTATTGTCATAAGGTATAATGCTATAATTTCTGAGAGAAAAAAAGATGTAAAACTTGGCACAGTGAAAACACTGTCTCACCACTGCCGAGTAAAATCTAAAGAATACCAAACGAAAAGGCATTAAAAGTGTTTGAGAATAAGTTACCGAATATGGATCAAAAAATACAGCTGATCACATGATACGCTATCTCTTCTGTTCTTAAAGTATAATCTTTGTGCAAGGGAAGCCTTATAACCTCCTAGCAAAGTTCCATAAACCATGGTTGGCACTGTTGGAGGCTAAGACATCTATAACCTGAGGTTAATTGGATGCCACTGTGGGGCATATTTTCAGAACTTCATACCTTTTTAAGCCCTCTTCATAAATACTGCTGGAAAACTGCCGCTGATAAAACATAAATTTTGTCATCATCAGCTTAAGTTAACCCTTCCATAAATAATTCAAATGAAAAGACGAAGTGATGAAATGAGGAAATAATATCTTTATGCTTTCCCAAAGATTCCAGGCCTCAGGCCGTACGTTCCTTACTGCGCACAACAAATTTGTAGAAAGAACTTTCTTGATAACAAAATCAAAGAAGATGCTGCATTTGCTGACTTTTTACAGGTGTGTGCTAAATTCAAATGAATTAGATGAAATTGTCGTATTAGTCTAGACGTATCAATCTTTTCTTGCATCATCTTTTAAACTCTACTGTTTTTGAATCTTTTCTTGCATTATCAACTAATTTAAACCCATTAAAATCTTACCTACGAAGGACGCCAAATATTATATCGTTAACGTCGCCTTTTCTTAGCCTAAATTGTATAAATATATGATTTCGTAAATAGGCAACTATATTAAGATAAAGATGAAGTCGGATGTAGAGACGAAAAATAGTATAGAGACTTAATAAGGACTTTAAAAGCACACTGGGGCCTTTTAAGCTTATGATGTCATGAGCGTGTGACTTCCAAACCTATACATAAATATCTTTATTTCCCCTCTTCTTTGCTTTTTCTGCAATACCAAACTCGGCAACCACGAATTTTCTTTGACTTTTGGATTACTCTAATGATCCCAAGAAAACACAGACCTCTTCATTTCCCAACGCCTTTCAACTTCATGGTGCCCTTGATTTCTTTCACTTCCATTCCTATGGATATGGTTGAATGGCCCGGTGCTGCTCAATTTAGTGGCTGTAATGTAGCTGTTTTTTGTAGTCTGGTCTAAATAGAGTTATTAGAAATAATCTAAAATCTAATTTCACTGCTTTTTCAAATTGTATTATTTTGTATTGTACTGGCTTCTTTTGGTACCAACACCGATGGCAATGCTGTGACACTATTCCATATTTTATCAAGTGACTCTGTACATCTGTACATCAAAAAAGCGTGTGTTTTAAAAGGTGTTTTTTGGGAGGGGGGTCATTTGAGAAAGGAATCTGAGAGCAAGTAATACTCTGCTCTATTTCTAACACTGATTGAGTTTCAATGAGTTCGTCATTCCATGGCAAACCAACAGCAAACATGTATCAAATGCCATTCCTTTCTAAATTGAAAACAACAACCGTGATCGTTATCAATCCTACTTTTTCTCATTGAATTATGGCAAGATTTACATCTTAAAATTATTGATTTATGATCAAAGAATTTGACCAATTTCAGTCTTGCTTTGTAACTGTCTATTCCTCCTCAAAGTCGTTTTAATTTCAATTAAATTTATTTCAGCGTTGTCTGGAATCTCCATTTAGCCGAAAACTTGATCTGTGGTCTTTCTTGGGTGAGTGTGGTGATCGTAATTGATAACCTTTTTTATCTCTATCATCATCATAATCACCATCACAATCATTATCATCATCGTCATCATCATCGGCATCATCATCAATCATCAATCATCATCATCATCATCATCATCAATCATCATCATCATCATCATCATCATCATCATCATCATCATTATTGCCATCATCATCATCATCATCATCATCAACATCATCATCATCAGTGATCATCAATAATCACCAGCAATAAATCATCAAGCATCTCAAATCATCATCATCATCATCATCATCATCATCATCATCATCATCATAACTTCACAGTATCCTCAATATCAGTGATCATCAATAATCACCAGCAATAAATCATCAAGCATCTCAAATCATCATCAATCACCATCATCGTCACCGACATAGCAATCGATGTTTTACCAACTTGCCGTCTTGTTTCTTTCCTTGTAATTTAAGACTACACTTTCCACCGCTCAATTTTCGATTTTTGATACGAATGTTAAACTTACGATTCTTCCAATTAACATATGTGTCCCATATTTTAGATGCACCGCGAAATCGTTTGGTAAAATATCCCCTATTATTCAGTACAATTGAAAAATTGGTAAATATTGGTTTTTATTAATTAATTAATTTCCAAGTTGATGAGCCAGTATCATCAAGAGAGTTGAAATTGATTAAGCTTGTTTACCCGTGACCACTTTGATGGTATGCAATACAAGGAGCTGTTTTCGTTGCACAGTACTTATAAACAACACTTTCAGTTATCAAAACTATAATTAACATTCTTAAAAGCAAGAATTCACCATAAAATTTATTCTTTGTGAAATTAAAGAGACTTCATTAAAAATTCTATAATTCAGTCAGTTTTCTATAATTGAAAACTGACTTCATTAAAAACTCTCATTCCGCAAACATACGTAACAACTTAAACGTTCCTTAAAAAGATTATACACTGTTTGTTTTATCAACTCTGACCATGTTTATATCGTCATGTTAGTATTATACTCCCTTGTGGCTAGTCCTGTTTATGCTTGGACAAGTAGGATCTAGAGTAAAATGTATAAAATTGCATTTTTACAATGCTTTTCTTCTGGTAAGAGCCCTAATTTGAAATCTCTTTGTATGCATGTAACGCATAACATAAAACAGCTTGATCTTTCCTTAAATTTCATGTTCTTTAGGACGCTGTTTAAAATGTTATAATCTAAATGTTTTCACTTTGCTTTAGTTTTTGAAACTGTTTTATTTTCTTATTTCAAAGACTCCAGAAAATTCCCAAGATAAAGAACTTTTGAATGATGCAGTATGTATATTACTCATATGTTGCCCTTTCTCTAAATATTTCACACCCATTCCTGATCTGTGTCGGTTTGCGCCAACGCCTCAGGCATTAAATAAATCATTGATCGTCGAATTACGAAGAGGAGGGAGAGGTATTTGATTTGGAATTAAAAAGGCAATTCTACCAAATGATTGATAACATGTGACTATTTTTGCAGTATAAGTTGCAACTCATACCAGTAAAGTTAAGCATTTTATTGTTCATTTAAGCTATATTATTGTTAAGCCTTTCATTTAGAAGATTATGGTTAGTTGATCGGGAGTTTAGTGGGACACAGATTTGGAATAGAGACGTTTATCAAATGCCAATTTAAGATTACATTCTTGATCCGATCGATTTAGGTACATATTTACTTGGGAATTCACCGGTTAAAAATCTTGTTATCCGACATAGTAAGGTAGATTCTGATCGGATCTTAAATTTTGTCTCTTTTAAAAAGATCAAAGGAATTGAAGAGATTATATCAGAAGCTGACAAAGAAACAGGCCGATCAAAGGTACACATGCTTAATGTTTCATATTTCTTTCGCTAAGCGCTTTGCCTCTCGAATCAATTTTCATCCCGCAAATACGCGCAAAGCCGCGGGATTGGTTGTCTTTGCCTGTAATTATTTTATTTCTCATGAATGCCGATAGATTCGACCCAAGTAGGGTGTGCCCTGCATCATATTTATGGCCATGCTTGGTGGGTATCATCATTTTTGGTGGCTTTGTATAACAATAAAAGTTAGTAGGAATTGGAATCGTAATCATGGACTTTAGATTTTAAGTTATATACCCAAATAAGGAAAGAGTTGAACAAGAGCTCTCTTATAATACCCTACATTTATATACTCTATAACGGAAATGGTTTGCTCTACTTTACGACTGCGCGGAAATTTATTGTAAAAAACCGTTTTCTCTCGGTATCTATAGAACTAATTTCCTGGCTTGGAATTCCACAAATTTTTGTATGAGCACAGGTGCTGGGAAAATTAACGTGGGAATCTAAGTAGCTGTAAAGTGTGCATTATTTCCTGGATAAAAAACGATGAAGATCATGTCATTGAATAAGTTGAAGTTAGCGATGACTTCATCAAAAGCAATTTACCGTTACGGGAATGAAACGGCCTTAATGGGATGTGTGTTGTCTTTCGTCTCCTCCGCAGTGTCTCACCTTTCTTTCTCCTTCGTGGTGCTTGGGATGCAGGCAACTAGTGGGAATATTACCTGCTACGCCTGCCAAAAACTTTATTTTCCAATGCAGTGTGCCAATTGGTATCTAGCGAGCATGGAACGATTTTAGAGCTTAGTTCCCTGTATTTGGTTCTATAATATACGAGAGTCGCTAATGTTCCAAAATGTGCTTAATATTGTTTTTAACTGTTTATTAAATATTCAATTTCATTGAAAGTCGTATGAATATTATTATTTAATGTTATTTATTCGTAATTTTACATTGCAGTGCAATTTTCTAAAGAAAAAGCTCTATTTCGTGAATACCGAGGTAAGTTAATGTCATATAAATTTCAATTTACTTATCTGGTTATAGATTTAATACATACCAATGTCTGGCTATGTGCGGGCGATGGATCCATAAAACCACCACCAATGGGGAATCCATAGAGATGTCCTTTTTACCAAAATCATGTTGAGGAATCTTATTGGTCGATTTCATAGAAGGATAACAGAAGCTGAGTTTTGATTGCTTCTTTTGAAAACCGCAACGTTGAGCAAGGGAATGACCATTTAACTCTACCAACCAATCAACGATGAGAATGAGCATTATGATGACTGTGAATAACCAACCAAATTCATAAATTTTTTGTCAGAACGTTTTATAAGCAAGGAAGATCCTCCTTCCCTTGGGGCTAAGAAATTGTTGATGGTCTCCTGATAATACAAGTATATAAAACCATGGACCACTAAATCAATTTACAAGAAATGTTGTTGAATAATTTTGTAACATTGTTCCGATTGCCATCTTCCCGCAAGGTGCCCTAGCCATAGACATGAAACAGTTAAACATACATAATAACACGATGCTTTAAACACTGATATTACTGCTGATTTATCAAGATTGTTGCCGAAAGAATTATATTAAAAATAATATATAAAAAATGTTATGGCGGCGGATCTTTGCTCTATACACTAAGGTTATTTTGAGCATTAAACTGTAAATTAATGAATAGGAATTAGGTCGGATTTATTAAATCTCTGTTTTGTTTAAGAGGAAATGTTTTTATTATTTGTATACCATGCTCATATTACGCATAAAATACAGTCAATTAATCAAATGCTTTGGCTGGTTCCATTCATCAAAAATAAGGATTTCTGGATTGTTTTGAGATGATTCATGGGATAAAAAGGGTTAATGATGTGTTGGATTGAGAATGCACAGTACTGCATTGCACCGTACCTTACTATGCTGTACAGGCATATACTGTACTGTTCTTTACTGTACTTTACTGTACTGTACTGTACTGTACTGTACTGTACTGTACTGTACTGTACTGTACTGTACTGTACTGTACTGTACTGTACTGTACCTTACTTTGCTGTACTGTATTGTAACGTACTATACTTCACTTTACTGTACCGTATTGTACTGTACTTTACTGTACTGTATTGCATTGTACTGTACTGTTAAATTTTGCTTCTCCTCTTTGGAATCCCCCCCCCCTTCCTTATGTAAAGAAACACAGCAAAGCAATGCCCGTTTCATGTGCAAGATGAGTTCAACTTTGCTTTTTGATCCCTTCTCATAGTCATGTCTCCCTAAGAATGCCCATAATCTTTTATCATCGAAACAAGATTGGTTTGTCCTTTTCTCATCCTTGATTAATCTTTTGCGTCCGGCCTAATTACAGTTAAGTTTTTTGGGCAGCTTAATAAACATTCTTTGTCACAGTATGATTGTAAAATCGTTTGCTTGTAATGTTTTGTCTGCACTTCACATTTTCTCTTCATTCATGGTGTTCTGTTTAGTCCCACGAGAGATAAATCAATCTTTGTTGTCTGCAAATGCATATACATTCATTTATCTGGTCTATTAGAAGGTTAACTTGTTGATCACACTAGAGTTAGAAAACATTCTTGTTTAAAGTAGCATGAGACATCAGAATCATTGCTTACCCTACTAAATAGTAATTTTTTGTTAGACATTCCACAGAGTAGAAACTTAAAACAACCGGAGAGTTAAACCTTAAAACAAATGTAAATAAATGATAAGCTGTTGCTGGAAAGCCACGTGACAAGAGGAAATAGTGCGCGTGATTGGTTGTTTGATGTGACCAATTGCCGCTAGCTTCTTCCTTTGCTAACTGAAGAATTTTTTGCGTAAGCACGAACACATTTTGTAAACACAAATCAGGACTATGTGTTTTACACTGATACATTTCAAACCTAAAATTATGAAGTTCCGTATGCCGAATCGAAATGTCGGTGAAATAGATGTCTTTTTTTGTGTTCAAGCATCAATTTATTGTTCATGATCTTACTTCAACATGTGGAAAATTTTGAATAGACAACAGAAATTGCAATTAAAAACTGACACATCCTGCTTCTTCTCGTTAAGGAATTATTATCAAAATTGGCTTTTTAAACCAGACTAATGTTTAAAACATGCATTTGTAACCACATTCAAACACCTTATAAAAATTGCCTTGCAATGAATTATGTTCCCGGAACGGCGAATTCTTGGGAAATCTCGACTGGTGATACGAAAGAAAGGAAATGTTTTTAGTCTGCACTTACCAGCGTGACTAAAATTCCTACAGAGCATTAGATGATGAGAGTGTAAACAAATGAGATAGATTCGATGCACGTGTTTTCACAAGGAATTGCTTTATAATAGCTGGTTGGATAGGCCATGGAACTGGGAATCACAGTCTTCGAACAAATGACAGTTATTCCAGCACGTGACTATGAGAAGAATCTCAACAGTGAGATCTTATTGGCCAATTTTATTGCATCTATATACGGGTAAGGCTAATTTTCCTTCATGGAAATCCCTTTTGGGGTCATTCCCCTGTTCATTGTTTTTCTATGAAAAGCGACCAATCATAGAGCAACTCATCGACTTTTTCCTATTTATTCTTTTGGTAATCTCGTCATATTTCTGTTCTGAGAAGTAGGCAGCCTATCACAAATCAAACGATCCAATATTCAATCGCCGATCTTTCACCAATGCGTAAAAGCTTTCTGTAGAAACGAATTCAACTATGTAAAATTTATATTTTACTACATGGCGCTTAAATTCAAACTCCTTAGGGAAAGTGACCTATAGCAATTGAATACTGAAAAATGTTTTAAAATTTCCAGTCTTCCACAACTTAACAGTATTGGATAGTTGATTTATTAAGAACCTCTTCTTCCAAATGTGGTAACTGCATTTTAGTTTCATCGTCTTCGCCTAAAACGTTGTTTTGGCCTCGATTGCATAAATTGCATGGAATAAAACGGTAAAAATGATTGTATTAGGCCAATGAGAAATGTGTTTGAAATCATGGTGGAGTAACTTTTATCAAATTCCTCTTGTTATTTCTGATACCTGAGCAGCCTAACCATCCTCAGACATCGCTTCGAGGTTGAGGGTGTTTTGTATAATCGTTAAGCAAAACGAATGAAGAAAATATGGTAATTTCATACTGAGAGACACACTTAACCATCCGTCATGTCCCTGATGTGAGGGTCTTGGTCGAATTTATTTGATAAACGTAGACATAAACAGTTAGAATTAGCAGACCCAATTAGAAATTGTGAACAATGGTAAACAGACAGTGCCAAATTTTTATGGATGATTATTAAATATCATGGAGTAATTAATAGGTTGCTTTATTAAGATATCAAATGTTTTACTTGTATTATCATCAAGAATATAATCTGAGACAGTTTATCATATTACAATGAGAGATATTTGATTACTGTTTATTTCATAAAGCTATTCATCTTTTAATATCTAACTGTGGTTGAAATTATATGAGCATGTATTACATAAATGAAAAGCTCAATATCCTTCATATTTCTCCCACGGAAATATAATGAGGCAGTGCTTATGCTGGCGACCATGGAATAATAGAATAAATCAATTTTGTTTATATCCCCCTTTTTTATTGATAATATGGGACAAAAAGTTTTGTGGAGGTTGAACCGCTTTTCTCCTTCATATTTGTTTCAAATAATTCTAATAACTTAGTATTTATGTATCATGTTAGCAAGAGATTTCATTTGCTATGATAGGCAAGACTTTTCTAGCAAGTGTTCAACTGAATTGGGTGTTTTTGCTAAGGTTTGCTAAGAGTTAATTTGTGTTTCAAGCTGCCACTTATTCAAAACTCAATTCCGCCATTGAGAGCCGTCACCAATAGTGGCTATACAAGGGGACAGACGAAATCAATTTTCTGACGATCGACATCATTATCAGATTCCAACAAGAATTCAGGTTTTGCGACAAACAGCCTTTTGTTTGGGCAGTCTCCCCATTGCCCCCCATTGCCTCCCTTTGCCCCCATTTGGCATCGTGCCTGTTCCAATGTCAATTTTTGTCGCTCAGTGTAGCTTTTAAGATGATTAAATGCCCCTTATGTGCTGGCTGAAAATTGCTCCTGAAAGCAAGACTAAGAGTGAGGGTTTTTAGAGCAGTTTGCTATGAAAAAAACACGATGTTACAGAGCATTTTGTCAGAATGGCGATTGGCTTTTCTAGCGTGTTAGCATCCGCTACATAAACTTCAGTCATTAGCAAGCATCTCATTAGGAAAACGTCTGCATATCTCTGAATCCATTTTATTGATTCACACGGCAATGAGATCACAAGGGTTTTGTGATCAAACGAAAATTCAACCAAATGGGATTCGTCTTCTAATACACGATTAGTAAGATAATTTTGTTCAAAGGATAGTATTGTAGATGCAGTTAAGATGACATTAGAGAAAACGAGGAATAAAAGAAGATGGAATTAATTTCGAAAGTTAATATCTTAAAACGGAAATCAATAAATTCGAGGCAAGACACTGGAGCTACGAAAACACAGCATTTTTATAAATCCAGCATGAGAAGCATTAAGTATGCATGGCTACAAGAACAAAGCGTGATGTGACTATTACAACGCTCTTCCACGGTAGTTCCAAAAGATGTCCGCAGATTTTAAGTTCCCGCTTCAAGTCCATCGATTTACGAAACCCACTCCTAAAGAGTCACCATCTCCCCCTTCTTTCACTTAGAATGTTTGTTTAATTTAATGGAATACTTAAAGAATTTTTAACCAAGACATTTTATTAGACGGGTTTAGAGAGAAACCTCTCTTTAGAGAAGGGACAAAAGGACAAATAGACAATTAATTAGAAGTAGAACCTATTTAGAAAGATCTGGGCATTTAGTTACTCTTACACGGAGATGGTATGAGTTTAATCTTACATGCTCTGCTCAGAGTTGGGAAAATATTACGGTCACACGGTCACTAGCTGAAGAAAGGTCCGCAAAAACAATAGCAACTGCTATGCCACGCCCAAACCATGCCTATTTTCTTTTGTCTTGTGAGGAAGGTTTGCCTTACGTTTTGTTTTTGTCCGGAGTAAGGTAAACAGCATTTCTGGACTTTGACTTTGCGATGTCCGGAGTTAAGCTGTGACTTTATGAGGATCTCTTTTCCATGGGCCTAGAGTATTCCAAAGTTGCCCGGCACATCAACAGAAACTTTTACCGCGAACAGCTCTGGTTAGTGCCCGAGATGTGCATGCTACATTCAAAGATTTATATATGGGGAGGGGTGGCGATTTATGTATGGGGAGGGGTGGTGATTTATGTATGGGGAGGGGTGGCGATTTATGTATGGGGAGGGGTGGCGATTTATGTATGGGGAGGGGTGGCGTGGATAGGGTGCACTGAACAGTGTGGAAGTCACTTCTACTAGTGGTTGCATTTTAAAACGGCAATCTATAATTCCAGGAATTTTTGATATGCTTTATCCGAAATCCACGAGCCTATTCCGATGACCACGAATTTTAATTTTAGTTCTATTAAAATGATTAATTTCATAAGACAATTATGATATTTAATAATATTATACAAGCTTCTCATATTTGAAGTCAAAGAATAATTTCCCTGTTGACATTTTTGATGGCCTAATGAATTTACAAGACACCACATATCAAGATTCTTGTTTCTGTTCTCACCGCGTTTTATGCATTGCTTTTCATTATGGTTTAGACATTAGATCGCCACAATTTTCAGCTAAAATGAAAAGAAGGCCCATTAGCCAGCGGTCTTTGTATACATAATTCACTTGTGCCAAAATGATCAATTCGTCACCTAGAATCGCTTGATTTATTTGGCCGTAAGTTAAAAACCGTCTCTTAATAAAAGGTGAAATTGTTGCATAGCATGTGCTACCTCGCGTCTCTTTATTTTCCTGAAGTGCCTGGTATCACGAACAAACTTCATCGTGCAAAAATTACACGATAGTGCTCAATGAGCTGTTGAAAACACGTGTATTTGAACTATAACTTTTAATTTCGGGGTGCTAGAATGATGATGCAATAAACAATAAATCCGATATTAAATTTTTGAAATGAATTTATGTTACTTTCAGCATTCCAAGCTAGTTACCTCTTCAAGAACTCTAATCTGTGACGGATGTCTTCGTAATCAAAACGGAACGGTAAGTCAGAGCTCAATCTTTATCAATAGTTCACTAAAGGCAATCAACTTTCATCATTAGCCTATGAAATTTACGTTAATAGCAATGCAATATTCATCAAAATGTTTACAATGAAATCAGATGCACAAGTGAAGTGAAAGAGAAGTTTGCAAATAGGCCAAGATTTTAGGAAAAACCTTTATATACCGGCTTTGCCAAGTACCGGATAAGCGCTTTTCTGATCATATATTCATGGCACAAAGATAAACGAAATGCAGATAAACCTGTTGGTGGGATATATCTAGCACAGCTGCTGAGAGAAAAAGCTAATATGTGGGGAAAAGCTGAGGCCTATGAAAAGGCCAACCCTGGAATGAATGACCAAAAAAAATTGGACATTAGTGAACTTGGTTCCTCAAACCTCTTTGGCTGATATTTACCTGTGAGATGATATTTAGTTGATTTTTTTTGTGGATAGAAATGAAGCGAAGCGGTTTTAATCCAACCAGTTTCGAAAACACCATCTCAATCTTATTGAAATTTTGTTTACAATCTTACACTACTTTGTGTTTTATGGGCATCTTGTAAATTACATTGAGCGAGGATCATATCTAAAACAATATTTACAAATAGATTTAAAGACAAATTTATGTTGCTATTTCATGGCTAATCGTATGTATTTCAATTTTCTAGTTGTTTAAGGTTATTTATTGTTCTTCATTATTTAAATTTCTTTGTTGAAGCTTATTTAAACCTGAGATTAAAAATCGGTTTAGTTCAAATAAATACAACACAGTTCATAAGTAAGGTATCATAAAATTCAAAAACAATGTTGTTTTATATATAAATATAGTTTTACATTTCTCTTCTTGTTTATTTTAAACAGTTATATTTACCTCGGATAACGGCGGTGGCAAGCCGTGGGTCAGGTCAACGAAGTTTAAGCTTTTTGATCTCTATTTTTTGACAATACCATTAAACATTCTTCTCGTATAGAGCCCAATGTTTAGCAATTTAATTTTAACTTCATCTAGACATCTATCTCATCTCTTGTCAGTTTAGAGTAAAAGGCTCAAACCCAAGGTGCCCACTAAATCTGCTGTATAATGCTTGGAATGAGGTTGATAAAAAGATAACTAAAATTGCTCAAATGTGTCCCCTTTTTCACTTAAATCCGAGACTAAGTAGCTGCAAAAGTCAATAAATGCAGAGATACATAAAAAAACCAAACTTTTATCAACCTTAACTCTACTTTTGCAAACATCATTTTAGCCCGTTGTTCTTTTCATTGTTTAATACTGGTAACCCTCACGGGCAACAAGGCAGTGATCCCCTTTCTCTTCCCCTAAAATGCTGGATATGTCAGAAAAGGCATGAAATTTCTCAACAACGTCCTTAGTGCATGCTTATCTGTTGTCATTGCCTTCCTTTGCAATTGATTCGGTTCTTCTGCTATGTAGATTGCTTCTTTCTTCACTTGCTATAATTAGATTTTAGCATAACGAGAATTCTTCGAATAAGCCACCAATCAAGCGCCCTTTCCTTGCTCTCACCATATCTTGGATATCTGTGTCTGCCTTTTCGTTGTTTAACCAACCCTTTATGCTCTGACGAGTGTCAAACAAATGTGTTGTTTTGTGTATCCTCATTTCCTTGTGCTTTCGCATCTTGAAGTGTGGAGTAATACAGGCTACTTTTCTCTTTCCATTTTTTAATGTGCTTATTCGTTTATTTCTACTCTAACTCAGATATCCCATCGAGCTCGCAATTCCAATCATTTTAGCAAATATAATAATCCTGTGACCATTCACCATTCATTAGAACAATTGATAATGTAATAGGCCCGAGTTTTGTGTACGTTCTCGGTGGTCTAGAGGTTTTAAATCGGGATTAATCTGGATTAAAAAATCCTTATCAAAATCCTGAAGTAAAGCTGCTACCTTCTGAGATTACTCAAGGTATTAAAAACCAGATTTGGAAATAGCCTGGAAGGATGCAGTCTCATTTCATCGATTTGATGTGTGTTGTTTAAAAATAGCCTAACTTATTGTTTAAATGGGAACAAAGTCATCCACGTAGTAATCTTTGAAGGAAATGCTGCTTTCAGTTTTTTTATACTTGAACCGCCCCCCCCCCTCCCCTTCCACCCTTTAGAGGACAAATACTCGCAACGGCCATGCATTTAACCATAAAAAATAATTGCATACGCCTTTCAACTTATTCAGTAAATTGCTCGATTTCTATTTCACAGAAACTTGAAGCTTTTCTATTCGACACTGTGTTTGTCTTGTCAAGACCAGCAACCCGTCGTGGAACGTTAATGTATCAAGTTTCAATAGAGGTTTGTTGTTTTTATTTCACCTTGCTTCTAATTACACTAACGTGGATCTTGGGATAGGCGAAAAACGCAAGGAAATTCTGGTACAGGACAAGTGATTAATAAGACATTAAAAAGGTTGAAAAAAGAAAAGAATCTTCAAAGTTAGGTGAGGTTTTAACTTATGCAGATTTCGGAAAACATTACGGTCACACGATCACTAGCTGGAGAAAGGTAAAAAAAACAGTAGAAAATCCTATGACACACCCATGCCTACATTTCTATTTGTGAGGAAGGTTTGCCTTTTGGTATGTTTTTGTCTGGAGGAAGTTTATCATACAAAATGGTGAAACGTATTTGATACAAATTATTGCTTGTAGGTTTCTAATTGCCACAAGCACTGTTAATTCTGTACTCGTGACGGAGGTAAACTCAGATAGAAACACATAGTATTATCTGTAACATGACAAAATGTCAACATAACTGTAACTGCCATCTTGCTAACCGAACTAACTAAAAACGTGGTGCACGGTCAGAGATCTAGGCACCACTAAAGGAATTTAAAAGTATAATATTTCATAGTAAAATGTTTCATTAGATAAATACGAGTCATATCTCAACAAGCACTGCCTCTTTGCTATCAACATTATTGGTTTGCTTTTTACTTTAATAAATAAATCTCAGTAATCAAGGCTTCTTTCTTAAAGCAACGCTTTTTATAAGCTTAGTTTTAAAAGAGCAATTATAGTCCATTTCAGCTAAATAAGACTTATTACTGAAAAGGTTCTTTCATTAACGTCGAAACATAACAGCTAGATTCCTAAACAATTCCTTTACCATATTCCTTTTTGAACAATTTCTTTGCCGTCAAATGAAGATAAAAGAATTATGATAACTATGAGTTTTAATGTCTCTTATCAACGGACATAATCATTACCTTAATTCATTATATTAGAAAATGACTTAAGCTAGTTACCTGATATAAATCCTGTAAACAAGTTTGTTATTCATTGTTTGAAATGTTCTTATCATCATCTCGTATAAAGAAGTTTACCGTTGGATGTTGTTAGTGAATGTAAGTTCCATCTAGGCTGTTTCCTATACACCAGGCAGACTGTTCTAAAGCATTGCAAATTGGTACATTCAAAGTTTTCGTTTTGCTTAGCTGTATATTAGTTACCTGTCAATTGCCCGAAATTTCGTGACATTTTGCCAATCCCTCAGGTTTTTGTACCAGCAAAAACAGGCATCTTTATGGTGTTATCGTTCCTGATCCTCAACAGTCTTGTGGATTCTAAGAGTTCCAACTCTTCATGTTGCAACATGATTTATGTATTGTTTTGATTTAATGATATAAAATATGGTCGTTTCTGTACATTTCAACAAACCCTTTTGCTGCATAAGGTCCATTTTAAACAATTGCTCTGTATGATTCTTACAAATAAGTTTGGACTGCACGGCGAATATTTATTATTTTTAGCAAGAATTTTTTCTTCCAGCCTATATTATTGACAAACATGAAAGCAGAGGAAGCTGCTGATGTAGAAATAAGGAAAAATGGATCTTTCAAAAATAGTTTAAACAAAACATTGGCAGGTTAGTGTTTGTTCATTCAATTATTTTCTCACTCTTTTTATTCATCCAAATTTTCCTCTTATTCCAACATTCGATTTAGTTTTTCCGCTTTCAGTTCAAATCACGTTCAACTTTGCTCGTTTCTTTTCTCGTTCCTCAAGGAATCTAACCATCATGTCGGTTAAAAATAAACAAAGAACATGTGTCGGTTTATCATTTAGAAGTGTTTTAAATTCTTGCGACTCACCGAAAGTTAAGGTAGCTATCCTTATAAGTAAATGTAAGTTACTCATTTTTTATAAGGAACTACATATAAGAAACTTCTAAAGTGTCAGTTTGCATAAAACTGCTATTTTTTTCAAGGAATTTTGCTCTCTCTATGATTAACATTTATGCATCCTCTGGATCGCATTTTGTGAGCTAAGGTAAATTAAATCTGGTAAATTCGATGGCTTTGATCGTTGTTAGTGTTTCTGTTATCTTTAAGAAAGAACTTTTAAAAAATGTAGCTTTCTATAAATTGTACCAAGAGTTATACTCTGCAAGGCACCTTTCCTATCGTAACGGTGCCCAATATTTCTGTCTATTGAAGCTTTACCCAAACATCTTGCTGCAATTTAAACTTCTATGAGTGTGGATAGAATCGATTATATTACCTAGCAAATAATATTTGGGGCACCTTTCAAATCTGTTTCGGAAATGTCTATTGATTGGTACAACCATTTCTGAGCTTTTTTAAACCACTTCATTGTGGTGCTGTGATTTTTATATTTATGACAAATGTGTTTAGTATTGCGTGTCGTGGTCAAGTATGTAGTTGAGCAAGCTTTCATCATAATCATCAAACTGAAGTTGGTTTGGGTTATGTTTTCATTCGCTCAACCTGTAATATATGACACAATTGAGATCAACATTGTTGTGCTAACCAAATGAGTATTATATCCCAGTTTTTCCTGCTTTAATTCTGGGCTTATTAAAGCTTTCAATAGGCAGTTTATGTGTCATTCTAGTCCTGGCTTGATCCCCTAGTAATGACGGGTCTTTACCACTTCCTATTAAAGCACGCTGTCACAGAGATTTGTTATACGAAAATAGCGTGACCAATGTGATCTGATTGCGAACTCTTGGTACAAAGTTACAATGAAATGATTTCGCAAAGTAATTATTGTCAGTGGCCTCAAGTGACCTTTTTGAAGCCACAAGCGCATTTATGGGCTTACCAGAGCATTTCGTGCTGGTCAGGCTTTATGCGAAAAACCATTACAAATTGAATGATGCGCTCCGATTGCTACGATTGAGATTGAGTAGATTTTGTAAAGATTTATAAGATTTCATTCGATGGTTTTAACGATCAACTATCATTAAATATAAGCTAAAAGGGGGGGGGGCTGTGGATCCATTAAGTTACCCAACGTATTTTAAAGTTTCTTATAAAACGAACTGACTCATTTTCTGACCTGGTATATGGATGTGGCCTATTTCCATTTGAGAGGTTTTCTTCTGTTGACAAAGTGACTTTTTGATTTAGCCTTGGACAACTTTCCTTCTTAAAATTATAGCCTCGATTTCATGAGCAATGTGCCCTAAGCAGAGATTTGCCGGGCCTCGCTCAACGAACCGTTATTAACCATGATACTTCGCGGTCTTAGAGATAGCTTTGATATGGAATGAGGATAGTTTTATATTTTTATTTGTCTCTGCATCTTTTCACTCATTCTCGAATACTTTTTATGGAACAAGTTATACCACATAAAGGCAAATTCTTGGTATCCTGGAGCAAACATACAGCTTCGTCGCTAGGTGTCATGATCAAGGAGAAGAAGGGGGTGCTGGTTGCCTCTTTTGGCACACTAAGCGTAGAGAATTAACCAAAAATGGCAGAGAAATCAACCGTAATTGCCTTATTTTTGTCTTGTTATGCCAATTGAAGTTCACTCTGTTTACATTCTGACTCGTTCGCCCGGATTCATTCCACTTTCTCACATCTCGATACATACCACTGCCAGCCATTACGTCACCCGAACTATCATATTGCCACGTTCCCACACCCTTTCCGAGTCATTAAAGTCATCACTCGCGCACCCCTTCTATTTACTCCTCGTTTCTGGACTTTGAGTTTTAACGTCAAACTAAAATGATTTACCAGACCAATTGGTCTTTTTGTGAAATTGCACCTTTTAATACGTGGCTAGGAATCAATGCGATCAACGCTGTCTGTTTTCGTTCCTTGAATAGGATTAGCCTGATAATTAAGACTGTATTAGGCTCAGTGATTAGGCTTACTATCAACTGTCGGCCATCTGAGGACGCATTGTTTTTATTGCTTTGTATCTAGGTTTTGTGGAATGTAATCACTTTAAATGTTTTAGATCTTAACCAACCATAAACCAATGTAATTCTTGCCAAGAATAATTCTCAGGACACTAATCATATTTTTTATATTATTCCGAAAATCGAAGCAAGCCGAAAAATGCTCTATATGAGGAATGGTGCATATTATAGAATGCTTGTTTGGCCAATTGTCACCTCGCGCTTCACGTTGTCAGAAGGTCTAAGCAATAATGAAATGTCCTTGCTACTGTCATAAATCATGTTTTTATGTAATTTATGTATCCAATCATTGACTCGCACATTCATTAATTCATATATTAATATTTTTTTCATTCACTTATTCCTTCATTTAATCATTCAACCACCCATATATTTATTTGTTTCAACCTCCTATATAGTTTTTCCTGCATTCATTCATTCATTCCTTCATTCCCTTTTCAATTTGATCATTGATTCAGTAATTCATTGATTTGCTTGTGCATTCATTCATTCATTCACTCATTCATTCATTCATTCATTCATTCATTCATTCATTCATTCATTCATTCATTCATTCATCCAGACATTCATGCATTCACTCATTCATTCATTCATTCATTCATTCACTTATCATTCATAAATTCGTTCATCCCTCCATCCATTCATTCTTTTATTCATTCATCCAGTCAGTTATTCGTCCTTTCATTCACTCATCCACCAATTCATTCATTTATTCGTCTATTTTTCATGGAGGCATCTTTTTGGCAATTTGCAATACCAATAATAGAAATTAGCTAGCTGTTTTTGAAATACTCACCAATGTCTCACTACTTTCGAGTTCAATTGAAACGGTTAAATTTTGTTTAGGAAGAGTTTTTCATATTGAATGAAATACAAAAGCCAATTCTTTCTCTATAGTTTTTCTTTGTTATCAAATATTAAACTCATACAAATGTTCAGCAACTCAGAAACTGTCAATATTTAACCGCATGTCCATAGCTTCTACTTTATTTGTTTTGCTTGCTAAATTCTGCGCAGTTTGCTCTGCAGGGTGACTACTAATCTATCCACTAGCTTATCTATCATACAGATAAAGACTAAAAAAGCAAAGCGCATCCTTTTAATTTTAATGACTTTCACGATGGAACATTCTAAATTAAGACTAGGATTAAAATCTAAGTTTTCTTCGCAGTGAAGCGTCAGTAAGCCAGAGCAATGTTTTGCTTTTCTGTTACTGCGCTGCAGATTAAAGTGTTATTTGAATTGATAATGCTATATGTTTAGTTGTTATCTTTCAATTTGTGTTTTAATAAATCATCAACAGTCTTACCAGCACCTCAACACTTTAAACCTGGTGCTCAAAAAATCTTTATGTGATGATTCTGGGCTATTGGTAGGGCTATGGAGAGAGTTTCCCCTCTGCAAAAACATGAAGATGTTTGTAAATTAATAAAGAAACATTGAGACTAACACACCCCTTCATCATGAATGATTAAGGCTCATCTCTTCATCAGCAAAAGTTTCCTTGCCTACTTTTCTCTTTGAAATTTTCCCTCGTTATATCACCCTGCTTACTTTACCTTACTAGAGAGCCCCTACTCACGAAATTCCCTTGCATGCGATTTTTCATAATTTTCATGATCCATTAATGCATGTTCTTTTTTCATTTTTAATTCTTCTATGGTTTTTTCTGGTTATCATTACGTAGTGGTTATCACTTTTCTATGTTGCATTTCCCTGACCAAACTGCCCCTCCCTCAAATACCTATAATAATCATGAGTTGCCGTTGCAAAAAATGAATGATCCCTGTTATAGATGGACGAGTGAAGAGATGTTGCTGTGTGTGCGAGGGCCGAGCAGGGTAGCTCACAACATATTGACTCAGCTTGGCTTTACGTTGGTCAATATCTGTTCACTTATGGCTTATCATTTTCTACATTATCACAAAATATTGACGTATTTTTCACGGTACCGGCGGATTTTTCATGTCAAAAGTGATCTTTCCTTTGAATAATTTATACTGTAAACGTTTTCGAAAAACTAAAGCAAATATTAAGATCCTTTTACGATATAGGATTATATTTTATTCATTAGTATTTTCAATAATGCTACTGTAAAACCGGCAAATGGTTTGCGCTTTTACGATTCGCAGCCATCTAAAATTAAGCTAGCCTCAGGCCCATTTTCGAAATAAAGACGCTCATTAACCAAAATCAATTTCTTGATTCACGATTTTGGAATTCATGTATCTTGATAAGGACCAGATCTTGCACTGAAAACTCCGGTAATTTTAATTTCGATTGTTAAATTCTCTCAGTTCTGATAATGCTTTATTACTCATTTATTTTCTTCACCCCTAAATTATAGACTTATTGCTTTAATTTGAACTAGTTAATCGTGAGTTTGCCAGTAATTCGGCACTGCAAGATATTTATCAATGTGTGCTTTTGTGTTTTTCTAAGTTTTTTTTGTGTGCTTACGTGACTCGTGTCCTATTTGCTTAATATCGGGCTGCTCATTAAGAATTTCTTGTTTTGTGCAATAACTGAATCCTATTTGAAAGCCATTTAAGCCATATTACTGTAATCGAATGTCAAATATCCGATAGAGAATTTTAACACTGTTTCACTAATTTCTAGTAATGTCTCTAGTAGCAATTGATCTTGTAATTCCATTGATTTCAGCCCTGTGTTGTGCCTTCAATGCATAATCCTCGTCAAAAGAAATACAGCAATCCAACATGATGACAGTAACCGACATATGTTATTTCAGCTGAAGTTATTGCCCCGTCCTCCTCTTCTCCATAATTCCGATTCATGGGGTGACCTAACCATTACATCCTAGACCGATTTGAGATGATCCCCAGCAGTTAACCATGACAATTTCTTTTAAAATTGCGTCCAGCTACGTATTAGAAATGAGTATGAATTGCCAAAGAACAACCCGGCTACCAAAGTTAAATATGACACAATTTCAAGGGGCGGTCAAGCCCTTGGTGTTTCCTGAACTTCTTCCAAACAACATTTTTGTTAGGAAATTTCGTGCAACCCCTCCCTAAAGTCATTGGAACACCTATAAAAAAAGTCCTACTTTACAGATTGCTTTTTTTTCCGGCCAATTACGCTGGCGCTCTCTCCCTTCCCCCAATAAAACAATGTTGATTACAGGTGGGCATTACCTTAACTTTGGTTTGCAATTGATTTCGGTCAAAAGGCTCACGAAACTCGTTTTGATCAACGTTGTTTTTAGAGGGAGAGGGGGAGCTGTAGATAAATGGCAAAAATTGTGGTTAGTGATGCAAGATTATTGTCTGCTCTAAAATAAACTTTGTACCTATAAAATCGCCAAAGCTATTCATTTCTCTAATCACATGTTTTATTTTACAGATAAAAATTTGATAAAGATTTCAACATTAGACATTGACCATCCAAAAGTATACATTTTACAAGCACGTGATGATCATGATAGAAAACAATGGCTAAACTGTTTTAAAGCACATTTGCCTTTGCGAATGTGACCCTAAGTATGTCGCTGATTTTCATTTTTTACCACATTCATATCAATGATAATGTTTTACCCTGTTTTAAAATAGTGTGTTTTTCAAGAGGTGTCGGCTGATACTCAGTACTGGAAATTCTAAAGCTGACCACCAGATCGAAGTATTTGGAATCCCTAAACAGATGCTTTGACAACCCATTATTGAAAAAGTAAGAGGGGATTGTAATGTAGGCTTACGGATTCGGTAAATATTTCAAGCAGGGGGGGGGTTGGAAAACGGGTTTTTAAAAACGAAGCGATCCTACTGGAGATGTGAGCCGAATAGATTGGTCCAAGTCAAATTACTTGGACATGGCCTCGTTTCAGTACTGTATACCTTGGCCTCTTTCTAGTTCTTATATGACTGTATCAGAGCGTACAGTTTGTTTGTCTATTCTTGTATTGCATTCTTTATCAAAGTGTTTTGTTATTTGATTCATAAAAGAAACCGTGAGCAACGGTGAGGCGTCAATTATCCTGTTCTTTGGTTTTGCTCAACTTTAGACTCTTTTGGGACAATGCTTACTTTTGCCCAATGAAAAATGTTAAGGAACTGTTGAAGGATTTCCATTAATCAGATTTTTAACATTGGTGAATTTTCGGTGTTCAGACTTAGCATAGTGGTGGCATCTTTGAGGTATTCTGAACATCTTAGTAATTTCCTGGAATATTCACCCTTACACCGATTTGCATTCCTACAATTGTATTTTCAACTATTTTCGTAAGATATTCGATGTTGAAAAACAAACAGCCTTTAGTTCAAGCCGTCATTCGATATTTATTGCTCTGTTTTTTTCGTCTGAAGAATTATTTTGTCTTCCTAATTGTATTTGTCAGGAGATGAAACGGATTCGCATAATTTTGTTCTTTTAGAGAAAATCTTTGAATATGGGGCCTTAAATCCTCAAACCCATGTGTGGAATGTTTAGCGGCACTGGATCGGTCTCATTTTCACTTGGTGCCGATGCTTATAGCGCGGCGTGGAAGCCTTAGAATGCTGTAATATTGTTTTGCTTATGAGTCTGATAACATTCCCGTGGCCAAAGCAACAAAAGATAAACCAACAACAAAGTTAAAACCAACAGCTTGGGTCAAACGATTAACACTAAGGCATCTTTTGACCTTAATAGTATTTAAAATTCTCTACATCGTTTCACAATTACTCTCCACCCCGTTTGTTTGCAAAAACTAAAGAAGTAACGTTTAGAGCGATTGATATATAATGTGGTGGAATAATCGAAATTGTTACGGCTGTTAGTATCAAAGTGTTACGTTTTGTACAGCACCCGTCGACTTCATAACGGCCAATCGCTTATCAATGACTTTTCGCAGACCTTAAGCTTTTTATAAGAAACTTAGCGTTTCAAAGAACTAGCTCCGTAGTTCTCTCAACAAAGATATTTCCAGCTAAACTGAGTCTTGAACGCCTTTTTTCCTCCTTTGATGGAAAGATAAACCTTTGAATATCACATTTGTTTAGAGTAGTTTTTAAAAGAAACACTGAAACCTGAAACTATTTAATTCTATGAGTTTTTGAAAATTCGCCAAATGATGATTGATGATGATTATGCTGATAAGAAAAATGTCTTTTTGCTTCTAGAATTCTGCCACTTAGAGGGAAAACGCATTTCCAACATGCTTTAGAAGCGATTTGATTGTTCATAAGAAATTTCAGGTGATATCAACTGATTTATAAATGATAGCTAATGATTAATCAGAGATGATGTAAAAGGTGATTTGCTTATTTTAATTCTAAAAGCTGAGGGTTCTTGGAACTTTTACAGACTCACAAACACAGAATTGCATAGCTTACAATCAACGTTTATCAGTACATAATACTGAGCCCCAATGGAGTTTTAAGCCAAGGTCAAGGTTATTGACATTTCCCAATGGTTTGGCTTATTTGAACTCGCAGGTCCAAAATAACTGGGGATGTTTCGTGATTGAATTTAGGCAACACTTCGATTGGACCCTCCATTCACATTTTTGAAGTTAATTCTTTCCCTGCTCTCACATGCGACGAAAATTTAATGTATTTTCAAAAATTGTGGTTAGCAAACAGGGCTCGTTTTATCTTATATTTGGCAAGTCTTGTTTGCCAAAATAAAAGGTGGAAATTTTAGGTCAAAAATGTCAGTTAAAATAGTCATTTAATCATACTCGATCCTCGCTGTTTCAAGCCCAACCCCCCCCACCCCCCCTCCCCAACCTTGTCGTGAAAAAGAAATTTTGCATTTTGCATTATTTTTCCTCGATTAAATATATAACCAGTGATGATATTTAGGGATATTGACCCCCTGAATAGTCTCAACAATGGAGCGTCATTTGTAATTGCAAACAAAAATTTGATTATCACATATATTATTTGAACTTAAAAAGCAATCCACGTTTATTTAACCTTTTTATTTACATCCAAATTAATTTTGAAATACGATATAAATTGCATTTGCGATGGAATTGCAATTTTGTGCGATATTGAAAACCATTCCGCGCATTTCCTATTGTAAAGTCGAAATATCGTGAAAACAGGTTGCATAAACGCGCAATTTTTACGAGGAGGATTGTTCAAGTTTGAAAACTTTTATTATGCAAGGTATAATTACAACACACGTTTGTAAGAAGTACATTTGTCAAAGGAATCTTCTTTCCACCTCCCATCGGATGTAATCAAGACGCCGTATCAAATACCAAACGCTTCGGATTATCCTTTGCTCTTCTGTGGAACTTTGGCTTTGATTTTTATATGTTTTTTTGTTCTCAAGTAGAGGGGGCCTAAGGCAGAACCATTGAACGCATTCTATCCAAATAGCATGTTCATTATCCCTTATAATTTATCCCTTTTAATGACTGAAACGATGGTTCGCCCGTCAACCATTACCTTTCACTTGAAACAATTGCGCTTCTATCCTATAAGATTAACCTTCCTATCTTTGTCCCAAAACAAGTTTTTCTTCGTTTCGTGATTTTTGTGTTTTTCAATACATATCCGACAAACCGGTTTTCTGTTTAATTGGTAAAGCCTAAGGGCTGAACTGCGAGGTTTTCCCGATATCTTGGATTATTTGCATTATTCTCTAATCAATTACTGTTAGGATCAAGTTTATCTGGTTCTGCTAAGGTTAGGATATGTAATTTCTAAGACATGACCGCCCCTGAAGTTATTGTCTGCATTGAGCGTTCTTTTTTGCGTCGCGGAACTTCACCTGCAAGATTTCGCACGTTTGGTTTACTTGGGAATCTTGAGTATTGCGATGTTAGAAGTAATTTCATTTGTAGTCTTCTGTTCATTTGTCCATTAACAGTTTGAATATAGTTTACATCTAGAATTAAATCTAGGCTAATCCGTCTATCCAGACTGAGGCTAGAGACCCTTCCTGACAGGATCCCGCGGGTTTTGACGAGATCGCGCGAGATCTTGCTGTACAAACTCTTTCCTTGCATAATGCAATTATAACATATCAATCCTCCATTGTGGTCCAAAATTCGAATAGAGTTGACACATATGAGACCCGCGACCTCTCGTTCACATGCACATGACATATGCATAAATTGGGCTTTTTTTTACTTCCATAGTCTGTCATCACCTTCTACATTCCTAAACCCCATAACCAGTCTTAAAAGACGACCTTAATCAGAGTACCATATTTCCATCCCCCTACTCCCCACATAGTTTTAACTGGGCATGTAATTTATTTGTTTTGTAATGCACAAATTTTTATTAGTGTTGACACACAAGATTCTTTTCTAAGTCCTATGATTATTGATGTTTAAGATGCTTATGTTTAGCAGTGCGTTATAGTTGTTGATTTGAATGTATATATTCATGAAAATTTTTAAGAGATGCGTTCTATTCTTTGCTTTTATTCTCAGCATTTAGGCTAGATCTGTGCTTGGTTGTCTGCTAGATGCTTGCCAATCTAGACTTCCGCTGGCCTAAAATTCAATTTCTACCAACAATCCCAAAAGCCAAGCGAAACATGCATCTTGATGTGGCACCTTGATAACATTGCTTGACAACTTTCCTTCCCTTTACAAACAGCGAAATTGTAATATTATCTTGGCTGATCTTGCTCTTGAACGAGATTTTGATACTGACCTTTGCTGATCCATTAGGCTTCTTAAGTGCTGAAGACTACTTTTGTCTGTATTGAGGTGTCGTAAAAAGCAAAACGGTTCCAGCTTAAAAGCCTAGGATTACCCTTCTTAATTGACGACTCTTATTCACCGCACTCTCTCTCTCTCTCTCTCTCTCTCTCTCTCTCTCTCTCTCTCTCTATGTATTACCCACCAAAGAGATTAGCGCTTAGCACGTCTTGTAGGAAACTTTGGGTCGTTCTTTCTCGTCAAGGAATTTAAAAGTGTACTTGTTGACGACTGCAAATGTTTCCGATAGCATCTTGGTAATGAATCGTTCCTTGGATCATGCTTTGCAAGTGGAGCAATGCAAGACTACCTGGTTGGATGAAAAGAAAAAAAAATAAAGTGATTTAGATTGGACAATAGAATATCGACTAAGTGTATTTTCTTGTTTATTTTCGATCATATCAATGAAGATTAACAATATGCAAAAAAATGCAAAAAGGGGTTTCTGGGACCAGTGAAGTACCTAAACAAAATGGACTTTTAGAAACTGGTTTACAAGAACTGCAAATTAACTAGATTAGTTCTGTCTCAATGTTGAAACCACAATTTTCTACGCAGATTTGACAAAGGTAATTCTGCACCAAACTTTTAAAATTCTATCAATGACAATTCTATTCAATCCAACACTATCGATTTTTGTCGTATTTAAAGTTGTATGTTTTTACTTTCAGTGTGATCTTCTCTTGATGAAATTAAGAAAACTTTCCAGAAACTATTAGCCTTGATATATAAGAGTGAGACATTTGCTAAAAGCCCTGAGTTAGGTTTCTTATAAAAGATCGTGTACCTCTGTTGCCTCTCTGATCCTCTCAGTTCGCCAAAGTAACTCGAAATTATGCTGCACACTGTTGTCCTATTCGTGACCTGACCTTTTCCTGTTTAATTTCGTATGTAATTGAGAACACGGGATCGCTTGCGCCGATACGATGAACCTTTTGTCTCTAGTCATGTAGCAATTTAACGATGTTTTCATAATCTTTGTCAGCTGAAACCGATTCTCATCAAGCCTCCAAAAGCAAGGCTATGCCGCTCTACTGCTCTTTTGAACTGCGCTACCTCAACAAGCAAGCTTATTCAAATCAGATAGCTAAATAACAATATGTGGAAGAACCTGTTGTTCATTAGGACCTGATGAGATCAACATTGGACAAAGACTCTTTGACAAATTAAAGACGATTGGCTTGATTACCTTTGGCCGATAATTAATACAGGTCGGCAAGCTGTAGCGCAACTTTGCATTAGAATATAAAGACTTTGCCGCAACAAGCGAAACAACAGCTGTAGCATTAGAGAAATTCCTAATGCTAATGTCATTCCACTTTCTCTTTTCTTTTGGCGGCAAAAATACAAACGCCAGCCAATTTACTGTTATAGCCATCGCCTATGATTCTTTTTATTATCATCATCATCAATGATAATTAATTCCAACGTTAAAAGAAAGGATATACAATAATACATATGAAAACGAGAGAGATTCTTACATGAAGTAGCACTTTGCATATTGATTTGAATTTTAATAATGAAAGATACTGTAATGGATTCATCCCGACAAAAGGGAGTTTTGACATGGAGCCCAAGAAGGATGCCTCCTGTTAAATGACTAACATTCATATTGCCTCATCATAAACTCCATCCAGTGGCTGCTAGCATTATTCATAATCTCTGCATGATCATCTTGCAAAAGCATGGGGTCAAATCTGTTGCAATAGCACCTGCTCGTGAAATTCCTTTCAAATCAAGAAGCAACCTCATCTTTTATTAATTAAACAAACAAACATAAAAAACAAAAGCTTACCTTCAAAAACAAGTGCTTGTATTAACGAGTGCTTCAACTTCAGCGGTCACGTTATTTATTCACTTCTTTTCCACGTGTAAGAGTTGTTTCGCTAATTAGCACATCCCAATCTCCAATGTTTATGACCACATCCTAAAGCAACCAACCGTTTTGCTGGCGAAGGTAAGGGTTGTACCTTACAAGCATCGTTTTTCTGTTGATTTTACTCTTGTATTTTGTAAAAACGTCAACGTGATTCCAGTCATTTACTTATTTAGGAATCAACTTAGGTAACAAAACTAAGAATTTTAATGCCAGAATGTCCTAGGCACCCAGATTTTCAATCTCCTTGCATTCTTATGAATTCTGTAATTTGATTTTGAAAACCTTGTTAGGACATCCATCTATATTTTTAGCTCTGAAAACCATATTTCTAATATTCCAAACACAAATGTTTTACACGAATGCCGATATTTTTTATCTATTTACATTTAAATATGATGAAGACACTTTTTGATAAAAGTTGGTACATCAGCCCTCTCTTAAAGCCAATGACATTTTAAGGGGCTTGCCCTTTTCACCACATCTACGATGAGAACCTTAGCTTATGGAGTACATAGCACCCTATAGTATCCATTGATGGGAGCATGGGAACATTTCTAGAAACAAGGATGACAGAGCTGCTTTTGAGAATTTAGGAACTATTTACAGGATAAACGATTTACCACCGAGCCACCTTCAAAAGGGAATTGATTTGGCACCTAAAATAGGTGTAGTAATTTTCGCAGATTGGTTTTCTCATTTGAAGGAAAGACATTCTTCTGCTTGATATTCGAAGCAAATATAATCCGCGTGGTTTTCAGCTCTTTTGGGTTTAATCCCAAAAATCTTGGTTGCGATTTGTTAGCGGTTACGCCCATGTACTACCTCACCTCATATGCCTCCCCCCCCCTCTCTAACCACAAACATTTAAATACAGTACTGCTGTATATATCTCCAAATACATTGTGCATTAATTGCAGCGTGACAGGAGTTGAATAGGGGGTTTCGAAACAAAGTTGTATCGTTTTAAAAATTGCGGGTTGGTTTTAATAGAGTTCCAAGATGAAAATTATACAGCGTAAACACTAATCGACTTGACTGATAAGTTTTGACACACCATAATACTGATATAAAATGCCCTGCAGCTTTGTAAAAAGAAGTGCAAACCAAGGTCAGAAATCTCTGAATGAGAAGCAAGAAACATGAGAAACCTCAAGATTCCGAGAGCAAAATTGGAATGTTCCTCATGTACACTCATTCTATTAAACTCAGCTATATCATTGTCCACAGTTTATTTAAATGTTTTCCCTTTAGAGGTGCCAAATTATGGAATAGCCTTTCCACTGAGTGTAAGCAGGCAATAAAAATTAAAAGATTTAAATCTTCTTAACAAACTTTTTTATAAACTTTTGTATATCAATATATTATATTTAATCATATAATGTAAGTTTTTAAGCGGAGAGCTTCTTGAAAATTAGCAACCCCGAAGGGCAACACCTCCTCAAATATATCAAATCAACCAATCAATCAAATGAAAGCTACCTTTCCTGGTAAAGAGAACCCAGTTGCCATCAATCTTAAAGCCTGGTTTCAATATCGTCGTAAGCGATGGGGACGTGTCCCAGTGCCATCGTCGGAGGGCTGTTTTTGTAATTTGAATATGCAAATTTGACTCTCGAATGCATTATTATGAATCTCCAAGTGAAGAATTTAGCGACCCCGTCGTCGCCGATCACAAATTTGTGGTTTCCATTTAGAAAACTGTCCCCGCATCGACGGGGACACGACGGCGATGCATCGGGGACGTTCTCAAAAGTTGAACAAAGTTCAACATTCTTTATCTCTACGGGGACGTCGGCGACATGACGGGGACGTCGGGGACATCACTATAAACGCGTTTCCATATCGTCGTAAGCGTCCCAGCAGCATCGCCGATCCTCTGCTGGGACACGTCCCCGTCGCTTACGACGATATGGAAACCAGGCTTTAAGCCTTAAACTTCCTCCTGTCGTCCCCTGCGTCCCTTGCGCAGCACCCATGATTTACTGGCGTTTCTCGAATAATTCAAATTCTGGTACTCTTTTAATCGTAGTTTCTTATGAATGTGAATCAATGTATGAAAGTATGTTGCATTATGTAAGTTCTTCTTCATAGCGACACTTGAAGGAAAACTCTTCAGACACATAATCTTTCCGTCATCCTTTAAGGGACTGTTTCTTATTCTCCTTTTGGCTTGTTTTGAATGGTTTTATGACACTACTTAATATTGTAATCTTAAACGAATCCTAGTGGTTTCCTCTCATATGATTTTCTTTACAAACACTATGTAACAACGGTTTTATCTGATGTTTCTTTAGGAAATCAGTTGACCAAACGTCTTAGTAATTTCCTGTTAGACCCTTTTTTCTTTTTGAATTCTCGACCAAAAAGGAATTTGGACTGTCGAGGCACAGAATTCGTTTGTGTTTCCAGGAACATGGCTTCCTGCATTGGGGAAAAGGGAGGGGTCAGAGGTATACAATCCAACTTTTTTTCAAAAACAAATTTTAAATTTTTTACACCAGAATTTGTGGTTTTACAACTGGCAACCGCGGAAAAGTTATTCAAAACAAGGGCAGTTGCTAGTTGTTATCTATAAGGGCTTGTCTAGAATTAAATTGCCCAAAATTAGGCGTCACGTTCATTTGATACCAAAAAGTTGTACCATTCTTCTACAAAGTACCTTTACATCGCCAAACTCCTCATTTTTACCCTACTGTTTCATAGTTTGTTTCTCTTCCCCCACACGCTCTGAAGTCCTGATATTACAATCCTACGCCATGATTATGTTTTATTTCCTTTTGTCTCTGAGGGTGATTGATCGAATTGAAATGTAAGCCGAGGAAGGCTGGTCCTTTCTCTGTCCTTTTTATGGGTATATATAATGCCAATTCCCGCATAAAGAATGTGAGTTCTTTACTGACCAGGAGCATTATAAGTGAGTTTTCTTTCTTTTGCCAATAATTTAAGTCCTTCTTCAGAGTTATCTAGAGATCTCGGTTGGCTGTTCTTCTCTTTCTCTTTGATTTTGTTTTGTTTCATATACACTACTCTCTTCTAATAACCATTAGAATTGACGTCCAGGCTGACTGTTCCCTAATTTTCCAAAATTTCTGAGGCTTAATTCTTCTCAATTTGTTTTTAAATTATAAGGATTAAAGTAACATGGACCTTAGGCCATATATGAAATTAGATATTTATGAAACAGGCATTGTTTCAAACAAGTATTGCTTTTTTCCTCTGACTAATACTTCATATCAAATAGTACAATTTCCTTGCTGAAACCAGAGTTTCCTATACTGGAGGGCAACTCCGTTTCTTATAAAGGAGAGATGAATTGGCATACACCCGTATTCTGGCTCACCAAAGAACAGGATAGAAAGGTAGGGATTAGGAGTAAAATAATAGGCAGCCGAGATACGTAGTGTCATTAATGAACAAGAATTTGTGCAATGATTGTCATTTATTGAGTCATCGACCATGAGGAAATGCCCCTTGTTCAAAGGCCCTCTCTTGGGCTTTGCAAAAAATCCTCCCAAAATCCTTCACATTCTCCATTCTCAATTATTTGCATTCTTTGAATTGTGATTGGTCCGTTTCGTGATGGGAACCTCTCCCCTTCTGACCCGGGGGGTATATTCCATTGTCATGAGCACAAAATTTGATGCCACTGATAAACAAATTCATTTCGAACGATTTTTCTTAACTTTTTTGTGTATTGTGTACCATGTTTCAATAACAATGGAAACCCGCAATAAACAAAGGGATATTCGTGTTAGCCCAAGTATTATCTGTTTCTATACAATTCATAAACAGGGGGGGGGGAAACTGTAACCATTACGATTTCCATGTATGATGTTAACCAGGAAGAAAAGCGGGGGCATTCAGCGAGGCTAATGGCGTCACCTACTTTTTGACTATCACTTAAAACTTAAAGCGATTTCTGTCGCTTGTACGCCAAAACCCGCAAAGTTTTGGTAGAATGTATATAAATACAACACCTTGTCTCTAACATGTCTTCATAAGCAGATATTGCGAAGTTATAGTTTGCTCAAAATGTATGCGAACAGTGGTGTTAACGGGGGAAATTTTATTGCTCATGCTGTTGAAAATCATTTGAAAAAACGAAAACTGAGCAGTTCGTGTTGAGGTAGAACATATTCGCAGTTTAGGTAGAACAAAGAAATTTTGTCAAAAAATTTTGAAGAAGGTCAAAACTTTCTTGTAAAGATTTTATGGTTTCATACAATTATTCACTCTTTGCTGCTGCAACAACAATGAGATTATCAGGTAAATGAAAAGTTATTCTTTAAAAATACAACCCGTTAAAGAAGGCGATGTTTCGTCTAGGACATCTAATAGCAAGGTATCAGAATACAGCAAAATCAGGATGTGATGAACGGATGTAGTAACCCCCGGAATTATATAGAGTGATCGTAAGCAGCATATGAACATCAAACTGTGGTCAATCAGCCATACGGTTCAACCCTTTTAATGATCATTCGCATTTCAAGGCTGTAGAGGAGACTATTTCATCGTTATTCTGCCTTTATCAAGCGAATATGAAATTTAATTGAGTCGCAGAACACGAACAGGTACGAATGAGTCGTTTTATAAATACGTATGCTTGCGGATGTCGGCTGCCCATTCGCTTGTTAGGCCCGCTTTCTCAAACTTAAACTTAATGTATCCCTTCCTTGCCTTATATTTTCTTTTATCATGGCAGTTGTAACTAGTGAACTAACCTTGATAAATAAAGTTTATAATGAGCAACGTAGGTTACAACATTTCACTGTTACTGTTATCGATTATATCAGGTGCAAGCAAAACACATCATTTTGAATAAAAGCGCTCGAAGTTAGTGTCAAGACTTTAATTAGACACTCAAAACTTTGTCAAAAAACTCTCTTGAATTATATACTTTTTATTGACGCCCAAACGTCAATATTCATTGCATTTCTTTGCTGACTTGGGGATTGAAAAATAAAGTTTTAGAGTGTAGTTTCAATCGACGAGTGAGAATTAGTGTAGCGGCTTATGATAACATTTTGGTTGGCAATTTACAACCGTCTCATTTCATCATATTTTTACTTTAAGTCTTTCAAGATTAACAGTTAGGTCAAGCATTCTAATATTTGACTTTTTATTGTTAAGAATTTATATAGACATGATACAGATGTATGAGAATGAGGATGAAGAGCTATTTTATAGTTTAAACTTAATTGTTACAATTTACTACAAATTACTTAATGAATATGTGACGTGTTTCTGTCTGCCATTGCAGTTAAATGAGGCAATTCCATTGCAAACATCGTTTAAGAATCAAATTAATTCTCTAAACGAGCTTGCATGATTTCAAAATGCCTACTTTTAATTGTTTTGATGTGCTGTGGGCATTAACTCACTTCGCCTGTGTTTTTCCGACTCAGTAAGCACTCATTGTACATAAATAGAAATAATTTGACTTTTATTTGAAACAAACACCAGTTTAATACAAAAATGAACTCCCTGGAGGGCTCAATGATTCTCATGAGAATCCCTAAAGGCCAAGGCTATCGGATCTGAACACCTTTTAATCTAATTCTTTTAATTGTATTTTGTATGAAGAATTCTTTCATAAAATATTGCCAGTCAAACTGCTAGAGTAAAATAGAAATAAATTTTACTAACAGACGATAGGTCATGCTTTGTATCGAATGAGTAATGTTTTCGTAAAACAGGCCTTCACATTTGAAAGATTAGCATGTTGTTACCAACATTTCGTTTTCACTGATGAATTGAAATTCCAGAGCCATTGTTCATTTATTTAACTTAGCAGTCCCACCCTTGGTAGGTCTAAAAATTTGAAAAGGAAGGTCTTTAATCTTTTCCTAATGTAAGAATAGATAGTATTTCCTCGTAGCATTAAGGTTTGAAGACATGTTTGCTCCGCGAGGATAATAAAACTGATGATTGATGCGGTTAAGTTCGAAAATTCCGGACAATGTTTATGTTTCAACAAGATTCCAACATTGAAAAGCTTTCACACGTGATTTCATCGCCCTCTAGCAGCAATTTTTTATAACTCAACGGAGTTTTTCCTATGGCTGTTTGTTTTGTTCATAAAACCGACAATTACTTTAAACGGCGCTAAGTTCCTGCGGCCTATCAACAAATCTGCTGTTCAGCAAGCCATTTCCCGGTTGACAAGGGAGAAACACTGTTAGTGGCCCCTCCAAGTTGTCAGCATGTGCAATGGGTTGCAATTTCCTTTTCAATACAAATGTCTTCATTACGAAATATTGTGATAAGGGGTATCATATCTGAGTGGGTAAATATTGAGCAATTGAAATTTGTTCTATCCTCGGTTGAAGAAACTAAAATATAAATTTCCGCCTGGAGCAAAAATATCGAGCATTCCATAATAAATTCCCACTAAATAGTCTAATAATAAATATGTACATCTGTAAGCGCTGTTTTGGCGTCCCAGATGAAACACCCTATCACAACTCTGCAGTTGGAATTCCTTCAACTTCCATGAAAGTGGATAAACCGGACATTAGTTGTCAGTCAGATGAACTTTAACCCTTCAACCTTTCTTCCCCCCCCCCCTCAACATACAATAACCAGAATGCAGAGTATCAGTTGATGGACATTCCCCTTAAAATCTCCTGTCAATCTGAATGCTGTTTGAAAAGCTTGGCTTAAAATACACCACAATCTCGAAAAGAAATTCAGCACTGCAAGCTTGAATACAAAGACAAACAAACCAGATTTTGAGACAATTCCCAATCCTGTTACTGCTAATGCCTCTTCAACAACAGACAAAGGTAAACCACTCATGAATTAATGCACTCCCTGATGACAAATATGCTTAAGAAATGCAATCTTTTTTACCAATTTCATGCCTTCTCAGTATGAAAATTTTGATGTCCTTATTCCCTGCTGTAATCTTCTCAACTTTAAGACCCTTCCCTATCTGCAAATCTGTCTCCTCCATTAACTGGTTCATACATTTGATAATAGCTAGGTATTTACTTAGGAATGCCCATGAAAGCAATAGATATTGATATATCAACAAGGGTCTAAAAGCAAGACCAAGCCTTCTTTTAACTAATGGACATTAATTAATATTATTAATGCTGTAACAAAGCAAAAGATAAAAGTAGTTTCAAAGTTTGCTGCAGAAAAGATCAATTTCCTCTGTAGTCTGGCATACTACATATTTTTTCTCACCCCCTGAGTAATCAAAAAATGTTTAGTAACCCCCTTTCCTGTAAAAACCATGCAAGAGGAACCACTATCATCAATTGTATTGAATCCTGTTGGACCATACAAGTTAACAACTGCCATCATCATAGTTGGCCTAAAGAAGACTGAATCAAACATAGTGCTTACCATGAAAATGACTATTTTTGGACATATTATTTAAATCACCCTGTTTGTACCGGGTGACAGACATGATGCAACTGCCTTTTTGAAATGTTGATCAAGGTCTGCAGATTATCTTCAGTGTATTTTGTTGTTTTTTGGGTCAATGTTTTTTGTCTTTTTTGACACTGAATAATCAGATGACATAGCAATTATCAATCATAAGTTATTTCCATCATTAGAAACTAAACTGGCAGTGACTATTCATCTCTGGTTCATCTCATTGTATGGAGGGCAAAAGTATTTGATTGATATAATTTTATCTATAGTTTGATCACTGATCTTTTTGTGTCATTTTCCATTGATTCTACACCTGTAACATTATCAACTCAAACTGCATGCATCTTTCAATTTTCAGTTCTCAAAGCTTTTTAAGAGTAGAGTAACACTTTCTTATAAACCATTTGTTTTATTCAAAAAAGCATAAGAGAGAAACAGTTTTGTGGTCTATGAACGTTTTCATATTGAATAACTATTTTTTTTACTTCTATAACGTCCGTCCGTAAAACTCATGAAAATCATTAAGAATATAGTTGTATTGCTTGTTTAAATCATAATCATTTCTGTTGTTATAGTTATTGCTTTAAACAACATCATCATTGTAATCACCATAATCACTATAATCACCAAAATCATCATTATCACTATAATCATTAAAATCACTATTATCACTATATTGCAATAACCATCATGAAGATAGTGGTTATTAATACTGCTAATGTCTAAGGCTATTCATTTGCTCTGACCTCAATTTGATTTATTACTGTTGATATTAATCATCACCTACTGATAATTATTGAAAGTTTATTTTAAGACTTTGTCACAGACAATAAGTTTATGATGATGTGAAAACCACCCACTTAGATGAAAGATAACTGTCTATTGCTACCCTTTACAACTCAAGCTCTTGACATATTTCCTTCGAATTTGATAGAAATTTGCGATCCAAAGGAGTCATTAGTATTTATTTTGAATGACATTTATTTAAAGATCAAGGATAAGGACTTGAGTGCCAAGCCCCCCTGAATTCTCAATTAAACATTTTCCTCGTCCCTCGTTGTTCCTTAAGAAATTTTGTATTCAAGGTTTCCGTTCATTTCATGGAGCAACTCTGCTCTTGACTCTATTACATTGTAATTAGGGCTATTCAGGTTTTGTCTACTTTGGATATCCTGTTGAAAGTGGTACTCAATCATTGTAGTTTGTAGTTAAGGTTATCCCGTTATGCACTTCCAAACATATTTAATTTAATTCTTAACCAACATTACATCACATAAATGTATCCTGTCCATGGCACCGTATCAAATTATACAACTTCCTTTGCCAAGTGCTTTAAGTCATATTTTGCAATATATCATCGTTTTTTCTAAAAATATTTAATATCGTGTATCAGGTATGGGAAAATTCGGTTCACTGCTCATAACTTTGCTATTTCTTGTCACGAGGTGTTAATTTGGGAATCATACAGTCGTAGGATTGCCTTATTACGACAACAAATATCTTGAAAAGAATCACAAGAAACATCAATCTCACAGAAAATAAACGAGTCATATATAGTGGTGGGTTAGTTCTGCATTTCAACAACCTGTTATGTTGGTATATCACGTGATAACAAATATCCATGCCACCCTATATTCTTCTTCAATTTTATCACACACAACCCCCTGTCTTGTAATGGGCTATCATGTGACTAAACAACCGATCCGTCATAAGTTATCTTGTTTTTTTCCTGTTCCAGCTACTATATCGGTACCAAACTCCTAAAATGTTATTTATAAATATGCGAATTTATTGTTAAGTTTTGAAATAGGAACGGCGGCACCTGAACCATGAAAAAAGTGAGCCTATGAAAAAGTCAGCTGATGTCAGTAAATCAGTAGGTATATAAATAAAACGCCCCATTTCCCTGAAGAAGATTGAAACCACTGGTTCAGTTTAAGCATTGAGCGTTAAACAATTCTAGCCGATCATCTACAGAAAGTGTTCTTTTATGCAACTGTTTAAAGACTGATTTAGTTCAACTTCTTTAAGTTTGTTCAGGCAGCTTCTTTATTTAGTCGAGTCTGACGCCGGCAAGTTCTTCCTTACAAGGAGAGAAATATTGAAGCTCGTTATAAGATGTTTGATTCATACATAGCAACCTATCGTTGCATTCATATTAATTCTGAGTGCTTTGTGAAGAATTATGTAAGAAGTGGCATTTAGAGTTTCATTGCTCACAAAAATGAGATCGACAATCTCTTATACCATTGCTACGTTTTTATTGTTGTTGCATTTTATTGCATGCTATTTATTTTGTTGCATGCTGTTGTATGCTGATGAATATTGTTAAGTCTTTGTTTGGCCAATTGCACAAAACGTGTTGTTCCAAAATTTTGTCGAAATTGATGGGACGGGAAATCGACATCCATCGAACACAATCAGAAAATGGGGGAGGGGGGGTCAAACAAATGAAAGCGATACAACGCGCGCATACGGCAAAGTTTGATCAAATTCCATTAATCAACGTGAAACCTGTTGCCACATGGTCAGGTGATCAGCAGTTCCTCCAATCGATTGTTGCATTGTGAAATGTCGACTGCATTTGACCACGGGGTCTTTGTCTTACGCCCTTGAAAGCTCTTGGAACGCATGATTGTGGACGCGCAGCAATGGCAATAGCGATTGGATGGTCCACCAGAAGCACCAGGGTGCTTGAACTGACCAGGCAATCCTGCAGGGCATGGTTGAATGACACCCAAAGAGGGCATTTATCCTGATTGAAGCCTTTGCATGTAACATATGTAGCATGCATTGATTGAAGTTTATGCGAAAAGAAATACGCGCCGGACTAGCATCAATGGAAACCATTTTAATCATGAATATTTAATGAGCTAGACATAGCCAAATAAACTGCATGTGTTAATTTGTAATTGATATTTAAAGCACGCTTTTTCTTGTGAAAATATGATCACCGGCTATGTTGAATTGTTGAATCGCAATTACTCATTGCTAGGCCGCTATCTGCTTGCAACTTCAAAATGAGAGTTTACGTTTGGCGGTAAATGGTTTCTTTGTGAATGCATTCGCCTCTTGCTACAAGTTACAAACTATCTTTACTTTTGCGTAAGACACTTTTCTATTTTCGCTTGTTGTTGATTTGATCTAGCGATAAGTTCAGTTTTTTAAGCTGCCATTTCATAAGTTCAAGTTTATAGTGAAGTTAAGGTTATATAGAACATGAAGTCAATTTAAAGAAACCTCAGATCATAAATGGTAGATACAGCTTATGTTTTTTAACAGTAAGTTCATTTGATTGGGTGACGAGAATTACTGAGAATTACTGTCTTCTTCAAGGAGGTTAGCTTTCATGGTTTCATTGCTGGTGAATTTACTTGTTGTTTAATACATGTACAGGGCATCTCGCAGTTTACCTCACGGCGTTGGTGTCCAGTGTCTTCATGGATAATGGAGTAATGGTTGGTGTGAGGGTTTATTAATGTGAAAGCCTGTCGGATGATACAATTCTATTTTTGGAATTTCTGCATTTGGATCATTTGAGTTAGAAATAGCCTTTGTCTTGAATTAAACTTGAATATTGTGATTATTGATTGAATGATTTGGTAAATTGATTGATGGTTGACGGCCCGCAAAAGTTTTATTCAATGAGAAAATTGTTTGCTTACTGGGGCCCGGTGCAATGAAAAACCCCCGGGGCCCGCACTGGCTCTCGACGGCCCTGTCTCAGCCAAAGAATTACTAATTTACCGTTATTTTATGCTTGTTGGCGTCAGAATCTACCGTTTCGAAAATAGAAGGTTTCAGTTTTTTGAGGGAGTGAGTTGGGTTTAAATAATGCAATTTTCCTTTATTTTTAAGAATCTATGATACTCTCTCTAGCGGCGGCCATAAATACGTCATGATGTCATAGTCCTTGATTTTATAATGATATTACTAGAAATCTCTAAGCTCATCCCCATATTGCCGTTTATATTGCTAAAACCAATAACTTGCTCAATATGCTTAAGTGCATTAATTACGTCAACGTTCAACTCGTGTCTTCCTCTTTAACTATCCACGCCTTCTGTGATTCTGCAAAACATTAGCAATATCGCTTGCAAAAAAAGGGCATACAATCGACTTTCATATCGCATCAAGGACCACTTCACGATCACAGAGGCAGCCTAACTATAAGTTTTTTTCAAGGAATTTGAGTTTCTACTAAAATTTATCTGAATCTACTCTCAAATCTAACCTTGTAACGTATTTGAAGTACAAGGCTTGGATTGCCTTGCTTGATTCAAAACGGTAATTAGACGCATGCCTACTTTAAATAAGTAACTAAAAGATGCACAAAGAAGAAACTAAATGAATACGAAAATAGATAACTTAAAAGATAGATGAATTAGTAATTAGATATAATTAATGATCGATAATAGTTGATGTTATTGATGCATTTTAAAGGGTAGGCTTCTGACACTTATGGCATTGTCCAAAGTCCGAAAACCCTGATTGATCGATGCAAAAGCATATGATTCATCAGTTAATCAGATAGATATAGGGGTATGCGATCAAAATCAAATCGCTAATCACTATTATATCAGCTTTGATTGTTAATATTCGAATTGCAAGCTCGACAATCATTTTAAGATCTTGTTTGCTGCTCCTGATTTGAAAGGGCCTAGCGGCGTCTTACGTTCTTAATTTTGAGGTAAACAACATCCTATTAACCAGATAACAAGTACAAACAATAGAAGAAAATTGGTCATTTTATCTGTTAGGAAATGCGCGACAATTTGAGTAAAGGAGATATTTCGATGATAACAGCCTAGTTTGCTTAATTCCATTAATTTTTTGCGAGCTTTTGTTGTTTCATTATCAGATGCCATAAATCCTGAGTTTTCCAAAGCAGCTGCACGTTTTGATCAAAGAGATTTTGCAGTTTGTTTTTAGTAACTTAAATTAGAGCTCGAACCTGAAAAGTAGATGTTCTGTTAATGGATGCGTAAATACTATTGCAACATAGAATGATTAAAAGGTAAATTTACACAAAAGAAAGAAAATCATTTGAGTAAGTTGTATTTGAAAGACTTTGTAAGTAGTAGACATCTTTTCGTAAATTGTCCATTCACCAGGTTTCTTATGGAAACATCATCGTTCCTGTCTAGAACCCTTTCAGCACTGGAAACGAAAGACGCTACAATGCCACTGTGATACCATGTCTCATTGGCATTTGTAAAGGACATGAATTAACATTTGGTCGTTAATTTGCTAGGTTGAACTTCATCAATTTCAAAAATGAGCACCCATCAATGTTTGCATAGGCTTAACGTAAACCTGATGCTTTCAATGGTGATCTAATGACTTGACATCGAATACATCGATCGAAAAGTTTAAAATTTACTGCTCGGTCTATATATGGATACAGATTTTCATTGACCGTGCTATCCACGGTCGAAACAGGGGTAAGTGGAGATTCTGGGAGAGGAAATGTCGTGGATCGCATCGTTTTTTAAAGGAAGCACAAGTTCTGCTGTATTAAAAATAAATTTAGCTTACAACCTACTCCTGACGTGTAAGTTCTCCTCGATTTTGCGAAAATTAGACGGTTCATCTTTAGACTGCCGTGGGGGTTTTCCACTTACACCCCCCCTCTTCACTTTATGACTTTTTCGGACATATTTACATTTGTCGGTATCAAAATTTGACAATTTCAATCCCCCCCCCCCACCTTAAACAGTTGTTTCGTACGTTTAACTAACAGACAAAAACGATGACCAGAAACAACTGCGTCAACTCCTCCCTGCATTACATTGGCTGTGAAAGTTCCCTTTACTACAGTTTAGAATTTGAGTTTCTCATGTGCATGTGCAGCCATACATTTGTTTGAGACTTACCCTTAGGCCAAAATAAACTACATTTAAGTGGAGATAATCCTTTGTTTTTCGAAGATTCTCCCCTAAATACTTCATGTGATTTTGCCGGTTTTTGTCGGTAAAGTCCAACACTGTGCAAATGAAATGTCTTGATACATTGATTCAGATTTTATGCGGTGAATATTATTGTTCTAAATTGTTGTAGTTTACGGTTGCTTTGTGGATTGAAACTCGAAGCTTTATCATTATTAACAGCTGAGATTGGTGCCTTTGTCTGCCTAGAACGATCAATTAACAATGATGTTTTCATCGTCACGTTTGAAAGAGTGTTCGATAAAACCCTGGCTGTGCTATTGAGCTATGCAAGGGATGCAAATGCATCTCATGTTAAGGGGAGATGTGATTTTAGTAGACAGAAATGTTGGTCACATGGAACTGAATTTTGCAAAACATAATTTTTTGCCAATAAAAGGAAAATGATATTTCCGCCTATCAATTTAAGCAGGATGGACTCTGCCTGCTTATAGCACAATGTTGCATTTCTGTTTAGGACGGTAAAAACAGAAATAATTCAAGTTCAGGGAAAGATCGGGACCGATTTTGTCGCAGTCAGTTAGCAGCTGGTACCAAAGGGTTGAATTATTGGAAGTATTCATGCCCCACAACCCCTAGAATTTGCGTCCCTTTGCCGAGTATACGGTTGGTGTTCGGGGTTGGTGTTCGGGGTTGGTGTTCGGGGGGGGGGGCAGTTCAAAATAGTATCTCGTATTCGTTAACTCTGATGAAATGTGATGAATATCTCAAGGACTTGTCGCCGTTTCCCATGAGCAAACGTTATTGTCATGCTCTGCTCTGAAAAGAGCGTTCGTCGTGGTTAAATGAGATACGCCATGAAACTTATTAGTTGACCTTTTTCAACGTAATCTTGTGGTCCAGTGAAAGTATGGGAATTATAGACCTAGTGTCGTGTCCTTTGGCCTGCCTTAGTATAGAAGTGGGTAAACAGCTGATAAGGGTATCGAGAGAGATAATAAACGCTCGAGAGAGATAATAAATAGCTTTAATAAATGATGGAGAATTGGACCAATTTCATAAGTGAATCAAACAGCACTATCCGTATATTAAAGGTACTTGGAATTAAGGACTTTAGTTTTCCCTGCCAACGGATATATTTCTTTGTATGGGAACGGAAATTTCGACAGAAGAGTTTTCAGCTTGTTCCTTGAGAAGGAAGTGCAAAGCAAAGTGTCTCATATCCCATGCTTGCTTACATCTGTCTCGCTTGTTTATTTTCATGTCACGGCTCGTGGATGAGGAAGCTATATATTTGTTCAAACAATATGCTTGCTTTTGCAATAACAGTGTCAAACTTCCTTTTTGGTTTTCAGTTTCTGTTTCAGATGATAAACCGATACGTGTTTCTCTTCTTTAAGGGTTTGCTCATTACCTACCTTGCAATACGAATCGTGATCTTGTTGAAATAATCTGGCTGGTAAGTGAGTTTTTTAATTTTGTGAAAATTTCTACGCGATCTTTTCCCAAAGATTAAAGCGATAACCAACGACAATCAATTTGAAGGAAAAATTCCGCTTTCAGTATGCTGGGCCTACCAACTCATATAGTTTTTGCTATGGAAACATTTGATATTATATTCTTACGTTTTTCTTTGCCTTGGAGTTAAAGCAGTAAATTTGCATCAGCATAGCGACTTGGTCTTAGTCACTTCTAATGTATTGCGGAATTTGACGCAAACGTTTTTGGTAAAATGTATCTCAACTTCATTTGTCATGTAATTAAATGCTAACGATTTGCTGGATTGATAAAGTTTGATATGAAATGTTTTGAAATGGTTTGTGCTAAAGAATAAATTGAATGGTTTTATAAGCTCTTGTTAAGCTAGCTTTCATTATTATTATTATTAATGTTTTTGGTTTTTTCTTATAGTCGACCAATAGTGACGTAATTTATTCGCAAGAAATTAAAATGTCTTTTATCACAATCGTTCAATCACCAATCATTATCACCATCACCAATCACTATCACCAATCACCAATCACTATCACCAATCACCAATGACTACCACCAATCACTTTCACCAATAACTATCACCAATCACTATCACCAATCACTATCACCAATCACTATCACCAATCACTATCACCAATCACCAATGACTACCACCAATCACTTTCACCAATAACTATCACCAATCACTATCACCAATCACTATCACCAATCACTATCACCAATCACTATCACCAATCACTATCACCAATTACTATCACCAATCACTATCACCAATTACTATCACCAATCACTATCACCAATCACTATCACCAATCACTATCACCAATCACTATCACCAATCACTATCACCAATCACTATCGCTATCATCCTTTGCTACGTATCGCTGCTTTTGTTGCTAGTCATTCCTTGCGTAGGTTATTTTCGTCATCGAACACCCTGTGACCAAACCGTTGGTTGTCCTTTCATGACTCTAAAAAAGAAGTAAGAACGACCCGATTTGAATAATTGAGGTCTGATATCTCTTTTAACTGAGACCTTGAATCCTTTCATAATGGGACCATTTTGTATCTATGACCATATTACATACATGGCTTTTTGGTTGTGTAGGGGTTTAGGTAGATGAAGTACCAGAGGTGTGTAAATGGGAGTAAATTAAGCCTCTTCTATTTTAATAGTTAAAATTCAATGCAAGATGGCCATTGAGTTTTAATGATTGCACATCCGTAATCCTAGTCTTAGGAAGTGAGTGTCAGCTGATCTCTGATACTAAGGGCGTTTTTTGGCAGAAGGACTCATTGTTCAGACGCTTATTCTTCTGTTTTTCATATGACATGTAGTAATACACTGTTTACTCATTCTACTTGGAGAATATCTGTACAATACGTTTGGTCATCAGAGGAAATTGTGAAAAGATGGTTTGTCCTTAATAAGTTGACGCATTGATTTAGTAGGAAAGTTTGAGACAATAGTCAAATGTTTGATGAATCGCGCTTGCCGATTATAGAAGAGAGAGTCATCTTTCTATTATTTGATCTTTGATGATGGCGAATTACCATTCACTGACTGTTTCAACAATTTCTTATAAGAAACGAATTGATAGGACGAGTCAGAATCAAAGGGATGCTGTCCCATCACTGCATTTATTATAAAGCGATTTTTATTTCAGAAACCACCTGTAATTGAGTGTCCTTATTAAAGGCATTGGAAATATTTTCTGATACAATAGTCAATGACAATGACACGTCATCTAGGCCGTAATATCCCCAAGCTTTTTCGGGGGCAAATTCCTTGCCAAGGCAATGTTTTATTGGGTTGTTTTCAATTTTTTCTATTTAGACATCGCCATAATTATTTTTATTTTGTATACGCATTTAGCTCCGAATTATTAATGGACCCAGACTCATAGAAAGATAAGATTTACATCTACTCAAATTGTTTGTATGCATATTGCAAATTTGTCGCCGTGTTACAGGTTACTTTTCACCACAATCATTTAAATCGGCAAATAGAGCTAATATTTTTATCAATACAGAAATGATATGTTTGTCGCCGTTTTACTAGATGTTAAGATATCTTTAATAATTAACCATTGCAATGATAAAACTTTCGTTAGCTCATGCCATCCAATAGCACTGTATATGACATCAGATTCGGTTGGGAGTTTTCTTTGCCTTTGCAAACAGATTTTTTCGATAGTTTACAGACCTTAATCATAATTAGTACCACGTGTGTTGTATGTATTTTGTTGATGTACTCTCTTTTCTCATGTATAAACAATCCATTTTGATTTGCTTGTTAATTTTGGAAGCGATTTTCAATATTCTAATTTCATGATGAATTGTCGATGATCAAGTAATATGCTTATGCATCTAGTAATAATGAAGCCAGCTGGATTTATTCTTCTGCCCTCTCATTCCTGCCCCCTTTCTCTTCCCCCTTCCCCTTCTTCCCCACTCTTCTCTTCTTTCTTCCCTCCTCTTCTCTTCTTTCTTCTCCCGCTCTCTTCTTTCTTCTCCTCTCGCTCGCCTCCCCTCTTTCACCCCCCAATGAGGCCCATGTTTGCCCAATAAGTTTCTATACGGGATCTTAAAATTGATCGTGGAATACTTTCATGAACATTGACAAAAGCTGTGTATCCCTTAACGTATGTGGTTTTCTAATGCATTGAAAATGACAAACTTCTTGCAATGTTACACGACCAATTCTTGCTAAGATTAAGCTTGTTTTTCCGTGTCTACGAAACTTCTGTTTTCCGTTTCTAAAACACTCGTCATTTTAACGCTAAAAAGCAAGATACCTCCTGGTGTCCTGCAAGTCGGTGGTAAGCCTGTCTTCTGTTCATACATGCATGAATTTGTTCTGTAAAAAGGGCGGCGTTTTCTTGTCGCATTCAGCGGGCGATGTTTATATGTGGAGAATATTATCAGGGATTCACTCATTTGCAATAGACTGCTATGGATTCATTCTTTTTGCATACGTTAAATAGAGGAAACTGCAGCTCACGAATGCCTTACAAACATCACAGCGGGCTAAACAGTGTATGTTAAATTAAATTCATGAATAGTCAATAAGCAATGTTTATGTCTTAGAATGACCATAGGGTGTTTTAAAATGAGTTGATTCAGATTGAGGAGTGGTTTCCACCAAAAGCATGGCCTACGTGTTGTTTTCATATGAATTGCTGCAGTAAATGGGAAACCGGTTCGGTTTCATTGAAGTAAATTGAAATATCGATAAACGTCATAAAAGGCCAGGTATTGTTTATATTTCACGATGCCTTCCCCTCCTCAGCATCGTGCAAAAGGCCTTCTTCAAAGCGCCTGTTATGTGTTTAAACCAAGATATTATTGTCACCCGTATCAATCCAATCGCCTTCTCTTTATAATGTAGGATGCAAGTTGCTTCATAAGAAAGTATAACAAAGCAAATATAAGCAAGTCAGCAAAACTATTTAAAGGCGTAATAACATTCTACAATTTTCACAAATGTTTGCAAGAATCTCCTTTATGATTTGATGCATCAGTGTGGGTAAATTAGTGTATTGGTAAATTGGCCTTATCATGTTTATTATTTCTCCAAATATTACTTTAACACTTAGTTATAAATATGTATGCTATTTTGTTATTCCTGCCTTTTCGGCAAGAGTGTATGAAAATTATTTCCTGCCCCCACCCCACCCCAAACTGCTGTCCCCGTTCTTTGTTATATTGTGGTGGTGTTCTTCGTGTTTTACATCAACTCTTAATGAGTACACTCGTGTCAACATCGCCTGAGCGGTTAAATCTGTTCATTGTTGTAATGTAGACCACAGATAACCGTTTGTGGTGAAATCCATATTATAGGCTTGATCATTAGCCCTCGGGTGTACTCTATCTTTGTCGTTAGGAAATACCCGATTTCTCTCATCCTTTTCTATGATTTCTTATTCCCATAATAACTTGAAAAGTGTCTAGTGGCATGATTTTAATAGGCTTTCTCTTAATCTCACATGCCACGCTATCCATCTTGTGATCTCACCTCGACGTGTTTGTATTTTAGCCTGATCAGGTGAACATGTGTAAGACAGGATAACCAACCAGATTTAAGGAGTCGAGAATGAAGGGGGCAGGGCTAATATCGCCTAGGGCCAATATCGCCCTGGTTCAACCATCAAGGAGTCTCTAATAAGACACTCTAGTCGTTACATTGCACGCATGACTGGCCCAATATAACTTTTAGCAAATCAAAGATAAAAAATTGGGCTGGAGGAGTGATGGGGGAATAGATGCAGGGGGTGGGGAAGTAGAGTGGGAGAGAGAAAGGGGAGGACCTACAGTATTGGTTTTTGCTTGTATTCTAAACAATCGTAACAACTGCGACTTTTGCAAGAATGTCAATCTCAATTTAAGAAAATTTAAAAGAACTATTTGAACTAAAATGGTAAATTATGCTCCGCTGTAACTTGGATTTTTAGAGAAATTATTGGACGGACGCCTTGCCATTTTATGACTGTAGACTAAAATTTGTTCTTGTGGACCAAAAATCAAATGTTAGTCCTGAATGTTTAAATCTCAAAAATGTGTAACAGTTTTGAGACTGGGCAATGAATCCTGTTACCTTAATAAGATTGAGAAACAGGCTGCAATGGACCAGGCCTTAGAAAATAAAGGCATCAATTAGACGTATGCCACAAGGAATCTTCATTGAAGTTACTGCTTCAAGTGCGCCCACCCATTGGCCTACAGACGATGCACTGCTGGTCATGCAGAAATCATCATTTTAATAAACATTCCAGAACAGTTTAGTGAAGTGATTGAGGAAATGAAAGGATCTGTCACGCGTTGTAGACCTTTTCAACTTACTTAATATTACAATTCAACCTCAATGCTTCATCTTTTTATTAAAGAATACACCTTTATCTTGACTTTGAATATTGCCATGCGAGGAATGCGTTTTTATTCTGCTCCACAGAGGTCGGTGAGAATGGTTCCGTTCTGTGGCTAGTGTAATAAGGTTAGAATTCAGAGAACATGAGAAGGGCAGATGCTATTTAGTGTAAGTCAGAATAAGCTTTTCTGTGAATCAAGGCGTTCAATTTTGGCCAGAATCCGTCCTAGACGTTCGCGGAAATATCGTCAAATAGATTTGCTGGGCGTTTCTGGATGATTTCCAAATCGAAGAGTTAATCCTTCTGTTTCTATGTCTAGCCGTGGCCGTGTCTAAATGTAAGTCAACATTGTTTTTATTCTCGAACGGTTTTTCTTTCTCAAATTCGCGACATAACAACGAGGCTACTCCAGTATTATGTACGTACTTATGTTTATTGTTTAAAGATTTATGTTTATCAATAAAAAGCCAACATCAATTAATGAAAATATTTTGTAGCTTAGGTTGTTTGTTTTTTGTGAAATTGATTGATAGAACTAGCTATGGTGGACAAACAAAACCTCTTCAAGTATGAGGGTGATCTTTGCAATTATAGTGTTCGTTTGTCCAATGTTTACAACTTGTGTGATGAAGGGCTATTTTGGGCTCGCTTTTTGCGCCCCACACCGATGAATTGTACTGCTAAAGCGTGCTCCCAAGATCATTCATAGTATGCGAAACTGAATAACAATTGATGTATTTCAGCCTCAAATCATGATGTGGATCTTGATGTCTCTCCTTAGAGACGATGTGTTGGATATTTCGATGATGTTTTGAATATACGCTTGGTAGCCTCCCAAGACAAGGGGGGGTTACCCCATGTTATTTCCATACACAAAGTGTATATCTCTGCATATCTTTTGCCGCGCAAAATACGCATCTTCGGATATTGACACACATTCGCCCATTTATCTGCACGCGTGACCCGACGATCTTACAGGTACATGCTCGCACGCAAACCAGTAAACAATGTTAGGGTCCCTTTTGCTCAAACCCATAGACTTCTTGTCAATCTTCGGCCCTTAAAATACCCCTAAGCAAATGTTGTCAGGTCCGATCACAAATCTGCCGCGGACCTTTCAGCCGCAGACCGTTCAGCCGCAGAAGGGCATCTGACCGCATTTCGTGAGCCTCCTTGAGGTCAGCCTGTTTTCTTGGTTGTGTTAAAACCTGTAAAACATGCTTACTTGCTCATCGATCCTTGACTGCTAAGTCATCACTTTTTTTCTAAGCCATTATCAACTTATTTATTTATCTTTTCCTTCGTCAATTCGTCAACATTTGCGCAACAATATTGAACCAATGGGATGTAATTATGGCTTCACTTTTAATATTTTGAAGGAACTTATTAAATCGTTTCTAACAAACACTTTGAAAACTCTGAAGACAATTGCGCTGTTTTACACTTCTAACAGTAGTTGGTGGTTGTTTTGTTTGCCACATCAGAAGCAGTTCTCTCAAGATTCAGTTATTACATGACTCAATTCTCACCATTTGACATCCTCTTCCACATTGGTTTAAAGCGCCCCATTACAGAAATTCCATCCCGCTTCCATCTGTTTCGTCCCTGTGAAGTGCCTTCTATAGATAACTCAGGGAAGTGTCCCTTTTTATGAGACATTTGCTTTTCTTATCCATACCATGCTCCAAAAGTCCCTGAAGCATACCACCCATCATCTATTCCAGAGGTTACAATTATTACTGAACACTTCCCATCAGCAGACAGTAACAAAAAGTTTTCAGTATTTTCATTAACTCTCTTGCCACAATTGTATCTCGAAATCAGCAAAGCATGCCGTTTTCATTATGCATAAAGTAGCGAGTGAAAAGGCGTAATTTGAGGCAATGATCCTTTGAATACAAAAGAAAGATTTTAGGCCTATCTGGTGCCTGTGGGCGATGTTTGCCAATTCAAATCTTATTTGGATTTCGTTACTCGATTTTGTTTGTAGATCAAAAACCTTGACAATTGTTTTTTGCTCATCAGTATCGCAACAAGAGTCTTTGTAAATGTTCTTGTCGGTCACTGCATTAGAATGTTGGCCATGTTAAAGCAAGTTATGTTTTATGTGCACCAAAGGTTCAGAAAACAAGGCCTTTTGCGACGGGCCATGCTGTCAAAAAGTCTTGTTTTCAATCAACTTGCCCCCCGGCAGAGTCCTCCGTTGGAAAACATTAAATGCCATGCACGGTGCCTGGTGACCAAATAGAGGGGGGGGGGTGACGTGGATAGGTGTGCCAGGTTGAATTCCATTCCCCGTCCTCAATGTTTAATCTGTTGCACGTGATTTAATCCCTGTTCTGTTCAAAGTGCTATTTCAGTGATACTTTATTTTTTACAATTTCTGGCAGTTCATATCCTAGTGGATTCTGGCGAGTGGAAAATGTAACTGTTCAAGGGCTAACAACCATTTGGTTTTCAATTGTTCTTTTATTATTGCATTAATGTACGTGGCAGATAGCAATCACTGCCAGGTTAGGCCGACAAAAACTTCAAGTTTTAATTTTTAATGTTAGAAGCTCGCGATTATGTTATTTAGAGTACATTTTGGGTAGCACAAAAATACAACCTCTTCTATCATTGATATTTTAGCTCCTTCTGTATTTTATGTTTGCATTTGAGCTAATGCAGTTAGCCTTTTATTATGAGAGAAGAAATAACTTTCAGCATATAATCATCTGTTTGAAATGAGCCTTTTTGCCAAAATACCCCCAGCGTCAACGCAACGATAACCAAGAAACGTCAACTAAATCTTTGCAGCAAGCAACTGACAAATAGGTCAAAGTATCTATTGTTTTTATACTTTGGGAAAGTAGCATTATTCGCAGATATGCACTAATAGTCCTTTTTATATTTGGTTTTATCTCAGCTGCATAAAATGTGTTTCTAGTTTCGTGCTTTAACTGTGATTGTTAAGCTTTGTTTAGTGAAAATTTCTCCCCAATTGTGAAATATTTCAGCAGTTCATGCAGAACAGAAGTATCTTTTTCCCCGTCATTACACATGTGTTATGTTAATATCATCTAAATCTATTCCAGAAAACCTTTTTTCTCAAATTATTTTAATGATAAACAGCAGTGCGGATTAAATAGGAATAGGAATAGAAAAGAATTGTGAACATTCAAATATAAACAAGGTGTACCTCACTCTGTTTTGTAACTGTGAAAAACGTATTATGTTGTAGAAGCAATGTGTTGTCATGCCTTCAATAGACGCTTTTTTATTCGACAGATTTTTTTCTATAAATCGAAATTCGTGTTGATTAGGGTGAAACGTTTTAATATTTTAATGTTTAACTTGTTTAAACACATTAATGGTGCCGTTAAGAGTTGAGTCAGTGATTAATTGCTATGTTTTATTTTTATTTCAGATATAAAATACACTGTTTGCTCAGCAGATGTCTTTGGTTATCCGCATTTTAGCTGCAGACTGGACCAAGCTCTAGAATGGCGTCAGAATCTATAAACTGTCGTTGCAGTCAATTTTATAAAGTAAAGAAAATGACCATCGCATTTATAGGCGTTTGTATTTTTCTATGTTTTGCTGAACAAACAGTAGCAGTTCCCGATTATAAGAAATTACACGAAAATCTGTCTGAAAAGAAAGATAATGATAATGGTAATGTTAAAGGTGCGAAACGAGATGGTAGCCCTATTGTTGCTGAAATTGGAAAAGTTTTCAAATTTTCACTGGATGATTATATTTTAAAAGGGGATGAGACAAATAAACCAGTAGTAAGTTTTATTGATCTTTAAATCCTTATTTCTTATTACTTATTTCTTATTACTTTACCTCTTTATTTCTTTATTTGAATTTATAAATGTGCCCTTTTCAATGAGCAGTTTCGACTGGAATGTTTTAATACTCATCGAAGAAACCTTTATCACCCGAGCAACTAAACGTGTCATTTATGAAAACAATTTTAGGCTCGTCATTAAAGAATCATCAGGCTAAAAGTTGCTCAGAATAATGAGAAACAAAGCAGACTTGAACAATGTTACATTTTGTCATTTTTCATTCACATTCTGTCATTTTTCATTCACATTTTGTCATATTTCATCTCGTTACTTTAATGGTCTGTTATTGATCGATTAGCTTCTCCGGTTGGTTTTTAATTAAAGCTTGACACACAAATAGTCGTTCCCAACAGAAGACCTGTTCGCAAATTTATTAGTGTGTGTTTATAGTTAACTTTGCTCCCGTTTGCCCACTTTGAAGATATTGTTGAATATGCCTTGTAGCGAGAATTAAGTCAATAACATCATTTGAAGAGCGACTCCCTTTTAATGCGAATATCTTGTTGTTATCACATTCGGTTATCAATGTTATGGAATTCAATAACTGTTGTCTCTTAGAGATTGTTGCTATGTCCCAATTATCTTGTCCTCCATCTCATTGTATCATTTTATCACGCACCATTAATCTTTAATTTGAATCAAATTTATTATTTAGAATCTTTAATTTATTAAAACGATGGCCATAGAATATATTACATAACATTACATTACATTACATGTTGTTTCAAATGAATATCGTGCAGATTTTTATAATTTCTTCCCTCATATAGGTAAAGATTTTTCAGCATGGATCCGATGACCTCCCACTTTGGTTGTCGTACAGTGAAAAAAAGAATAGATTGGTAGGTGTACCAACTTCTCAAGACAAAGGCACAGTAAAAATAGTCGTCAAAATTGCCCTGAGAGGGATGAAAAAGAAATTCAAGTTTGAAATTGATGTCAAGGAAGGCAAGGACAAATTTCACTGTCATCATGGCAATCCAGCATTTGTTGCTGCTGCACTTCTTAGTATAGATATAAAAGACTTCAATGGATTGGGGAGATTAAAACTGCTAAGAAAGTTTTCTGATTACGTTGACGTTGCTGTTCATGATTTTGTCATTGAGGCGAAGAAACCTGGAAGTGTTTTCGATGTATCCATGGAAACTGCTGGTCCTGGCGATGGTATCATTACGCAGAAACCTGGTGTCATCATCAAGTGGAAGGTTGATTGTAAACTCGGCCTTGCAGGTGAGGTCGCATGTTTCATCTATACTCGATGACTTTGGTGCTGGGCCTGTATTTTTTAGTATTTGCTGTTACTACAAACTATGACCACCAAGTATGTAACCGAAAATGCCATGTTAAAGGGCTCTCTTTATGGTCTTCCCTAACGAAAGAAATGAAAAATTCTAGCATTCTAAACCTTGCTTTCTCTAATCATAGAGACTTCACGCACCGTTGAATAATTTTTTTTTTCAATTTGCTTTCAGGTGATTTTTCTGTCAATACCCTCAAAGCGTCTTCGGGTAACAAACGTATCTTCAACAGTGTCGGAGTTCCACTTCTCGGTTGGTATGTCTACAGGCACCAAGCACGTGTCAGGAGGCAAGTTTTCCCTGCTGCAACTCCAGCTGCAACACCAACAGCAACGGTTAAGGTGCCAGGGATTGTCACTTCTGTCATATCTGGAACACCTGTGATTTCTGCAACACCGACGTTGGTTATCAAGGCAACTACTACCATTGCTGTTGTCAGCACAAGTTCAACGCCAGCTGTTGTAAAACCAACTCCTGTTATCACTACAAAACCCCCAACTACTACCCCGGAAACAACAACCAAACCACCCACAACTACCAAGGAACCAACCACTACCCAGCCACCGTCAACCACCCAGAAAGCAACCACTACGGAGGAACAAACGACCAAAATGGCTACAACTGAGTCAACAACTAAGAAGCCAACAACAAAAGAGGTTATTAAGGTAACAACAGAAATAAAGACAACTACAATGAAACCGGAAACAACAATGCAACCGGAAACAACCATGAAACCGGAAACGACAGTCGTTTTGCCTAAAACAACCAAAATGCAGCCGCCTACTATACCGGTTACTAAACCAAAAGATAAAGGACCTGAGCTGAAAAATTCAATTGACCTGATCACAGCTAAGGTTGGCCAACCCATTAAAGTGAAAATAGAAAGAGATGTGTTTGAAGATGACATCGATGGAGATACTTACAGTCTTACTCTAGCCCTTAAAAGAAACGTTGCTCAGAAGCTTGTTGATGTTGATGAGTCTTTGATATTCCTCGATACTCAGAACTTTTACTTGTATATGTTGCCGATGTTTGCAAACGTGGGAGACAATTCCTTTGCTTTGCAAGCAACTGACTCGTCCGGTCACCAGAGAAATGCCGTTTTCACTGTTAAAGTTGGTGATGAAAATATTCAATATAACGACATCTTTAACGTCACTATTCAAAATGCTGATTTTGACAAGTTCATGAAAAACGCAATGAAAAAGGTTAACCTTGTTGAAAAAATTGCCCGGGCAACGGATCTTGATTACAGAACGATTCGTTTACAGAAATTCTACCGAGGATCAGTGATAATGAGCTATGCAAGCTCGGACTTACAAACGGACAGTTGCAATAGCGTGAAAGCAGAAGCATACAAAACAAAAATAGAAGGATCTGAGTTTAGAGATAAAATGGCCCCAGATTACATCGTGTCGAAGACATCTTCTGCAAAAGTGAGGAATTGCGGTAATGGAATGACAAACAAGAATCCAACAAAACAAAGTAGAAGTGGTACCTACAAATGGTGGGAAGTTGTTCTTATTCCAGTCATTGTAATAGCTGTGTTATTGCTTGTCATTGGGCTGATCTTCTTCTTTTTGTACAGACGAAAGCGCCGTTATGAGCCACAAAAAGAAGATAAAAACACCTTCCTCTATCAAAAGAAGCCTGTGATATTCAGAGAAGAATATGATGAGAAACCCGATGTCGTCAGCTTGGAACCTTTGATCTTACCGAACGAGAAAATGCCATTAACAAACTCTGCTTATCAACCACGCAGTTCTACACCAGATGGAAATGGATCTTCATCCGCATCGACTGACGCAGACGACAAAACACTCATCGATAACAAAGCTGCACAGACCCCACCGCCCCGATCGCCGCAGTATAGGTCTCCTCCGCCGTATTCAGAACCATGATCGATCCGCAGCGTCCATTAAGCCTTTTCTTAATATGTGACTTAACAATAAGCAGTATGCTACTGTAGCCATTCGTTGCTTTGAAAAGAAAAAACAAATACCATACCACCAGCTCTGTAGAAGGTGTACAAGTGAACTACTTAGCTATATCAGCCAGTGTACGGGACACCTTTTATAATGTTGCGTTTACAGCTGCTGTTTCAGCAGAAATCTTATGAATATTTTTAATTAGTTTGTTAAGATAAATGTGCAGACGGAAAACCCGAACTACAATTGTTTGTAGAACTAAACAGTATTATCGTTGCTTTTTCCTGTAGATAAACGGAACATCTTTCAAATAAATTATGCACGGACCAACTGTACCTGAAGCCCTGTTCGGTCGCACAGATATGGCTTGTAAATGCCTTGTTTTGAAGGGCCAGTCTGCCTCAAGGAAAGGGGCTTTCAAGGAACGAGGCTGTAAAGGTACGAGGCTTTAAAGGATCGGGGTTTACAAGGAACGGGACTATTGAATACTCTGCATAGTTACCATTTGGAACTCAGACAAGCTGAAGTGAGCCGTTCAGTGCCTCCCGCAATAGTATAGGATATAGGAATTATAGTGAAGTAAAGTTCGGTGTTATGAAGTGAAACTCTTTTTCTCTGGAATGCTGCTTAGTAAATCGACTATCATTTCAGTGGTAGCATCAATTTGCAAAGCAAATGGTTTTTTCCAAAAACGTGGCAAAGTGTAGTAGCATGCTATCTACCAGTTTGATATCGAAAATGCAACATTGCTTCACACTAATTGCTTTTAGGCCCACTTCATATTCGCATATCAGTTAACCGTAGCTATTGTTTTGATTTATCAACGGTTTTAATATTGCAAACTCTTTGAATGCAAATGTTTTTTTCGAAGTGTTCATTTATTTGTTGTAGTTTGATACTGCGTATCCTGTAGGAAAGGTCGCATCTTATCTCAAATATTTTTACGGATCACCTAGAATAAATGGTATTAATGAATAGTTTGAATAACTGCTTAATACGCGAAAAAAAAGTTTCATAGGATTTTAAAATTGTTTTCCTAACAGAAGAAAGTTATATGATCAGTCACGTCATCATTCCGACCTTGTCCTGCCACCTGGAGTTGGTTGGAGGCGGATTACATGGAGATTTGGTCTTCAAGTCCCATACTGTATTTCCTTCGATCGTTAAGTTTTATCTTTACTTGATTTATTCAGACATTTTGCGGCTGGAAGCAGCCAGCATAACCATTGGAAGAAATGCAAATTTCAGTAATATGAAACTGCCAGCCCAAGAGTTCTTATATTCGGTCACTATTTTCACATGAATTTACTACATTTGCAGATTTTTTTGACCCCATTAATAGCCCATGTATATTTCATGCATGGGCTATTGTGATTCGGTCTCTCTGCTGCAACAGTTATTGGATAGCACTTATTGGCTAAAAGTCATCGATTAGAAAGCGGCCCACGCCACTTATAAGGACCACTTTCTTAAGGCGAGGAATAACAGAATATGTGCCTCTCTCCAGCCTAAGTGCATGCAGCCCCACAGTTCGTGTCTTCTGCTTTGGCTGAATCGTGATTGCGATTTTGAATCGTAAGACTATCCAATGACTAATATCTGAAACCGTCACATGTTTTGGTTTGAATTCATGGTATTCTTTCCACTCTGCTAAAAAGTAGCATTTATGAATAAGCAATTAAAAACGAGCCATAATTTTGGTATGAATTTTATTTTCCCAGAAAGAACAAGCTTTAGACTTTCCAAATATAAACTGTTTTCCCAATAATTTGATTCATATAGTCCACCACCAACATCTCCTTGGGTAGGAAACTGTTTGTATGTAGGCTTCTAATTAAGTAAATTCGAATGTATTCTAGTTCATATGCTTTGTGAAATTTTGCTACAATTAAGTGACTCTATTTTCCCAATTTCTTTATTAATCCCAGCGTATCATTTCAATCCTCTAAAGGTGTATTGATCAATAATTTAATGTTCGGCCTCTGTTTAAGCCAAACCCAAGGGTCTTTCATGGTCCTTATTTTTGGGTTTCATCGCTTAATGCGATAGATCAGTTCTTTTTCTTCCTTCGGCTACATTCTTTATATGCTATCGTCATAAAGAGGGCTTTGTTGCCCTATGATTCACATGTAGTTGTGCCCCAAATTTTTACATATCTCTTAGAGCTATCCATGTAAAATGGTTCCTTTTTCTCTGAATCATCCCACCGCTTCTCTCCCGTATCCAACAAGAAACGCTGCATTTAATAGACTGTAGCCCCTAGGCGCATAACCAAGGGCAAAAATTCCACCCCCTTGTAGCTGTATTTAAGCTTTAATGAGAGATAGGTAATAACAAAATTTATAAGGCATTTTACGTTTTGCATTAATCGAGAAAAAGTCCCTTCAACCGGATTGTTAATCACATCCAATTGATGTTTATCTCATCCTTTAAGTATGTTATTTTCGATGTTTGTAACTATTGTCGTATTGGTTTTCAATATAAATTGATTATGTTACTCAAAACATTGTTATTTTTCTGTGTTTGTTTACCTAAAAACATTTCATATCAGGGATAACAGGATTACAATTCTAGAAATAGTAAGAAATACACAAGTATTGAAACACAGACAGACAACAAAAGAGAAAAAAATCTAAAGCTTCTCATGTTTTAACAATTCTTGTCAAAATTTGTTGGACGTTTATTACAGCAACACGAAGGGTTCAGCCAGAGGGCTCAAAATTCATTACAATGGTTCATCGTTTAGCCGTGTGAACAAGCAGAAATCAGAAACCAAAAAGCGGAGACAGCACAGTGGAAGCATCTTTTTCATCTTACAATCCTCGCTGAGTCAAGTGTGTGGAAATCAACTTTTCTGGTTTGCTATTCATAGCGTTTCGCTTAGCAAGAAATTTGCCGAAGGAACTGCATATTTAGTACAAGAGACGAGGCTGGAATCCGTGGATTTCGCGTTATTAATCAGCTTAATTTACTGGTCTTTTGATAGGAAATCCAAGATACAGGATGATGATAAGAAGAAACGAGGTCATTTGTTTATTAATTTGACATAGTCTCACATTTTCGAAAGGATTTGTAGACATTTGCAGCATGACAGAACTGTGGCTGTTGTGCAAGAGCTTGAAACAGAGACAGACAAATTTTGAAGACAATCATTTTATTTTGACGAGTAATAACTTATTTATCAATACATTTGCATGAATACAGCAAAGTCATTGCTTTCTGAAATCCTTTGCACCTAAAATAAAAGTAAGCATACATTTTTAAGGTGCAATACAGCCTTGACCTATGACCTGCTGCAAAGATGCGTAGTAAGATTTAGAGCAGCTTGGAGGAAATTGAATCACGGCAAAGGGTAATGGTTAAACAAAATGAAAGATCGGTTATTAGGACTGATGGATAAATAATGATGAATACCATGAAAATAGACATTACCTTTGACCATGATATAGTTTTATTACTTCTTATAAAACTCTTTTGATAAATGTTTACAGTTGTTACATTGAAAATAGATGTCACAAATTCACTGCTAGAAAATCATTTAGTTTCCGCCACGTCTCGTCTGACACCCAAACGCCTTACATTCAATGTCTAGCCAATCCCATCATTACATTCACTACAAAGCAATTTTTTATTTCAGAAAATGCAAATGAATACTAAATACCTATTCGTCTGGAATTGGTGGTGGGGGCAAGTCAGTGGCAGGTGCATCTGTAGAGGGTACGCCTTTCTTTGCTTTTTCGATGCAATCAGAGTAAATGAATCCGCATTTGCTTGAGCTTATCTCACGTTTGTTCCAGCAAACCAGAAGGTCCCACAGACACTATAATAAAGAAAGAATAGAATATTCCATTATACTGTCAATTTTCAATGGAAAAAGAGTCGTCATCGAGGAGGGATGACACGAGCGATCCATGACGTCAGCCTTACCCCAGTGTGACTCTAGCTTTTCGAGCTTGCATGGAAAGGAGGAGTATCGTCTGGCCCACCTGATAGAGTGACCCTTCTAATGGGGTAATGCCTTTAACAAGTATATAGGGTAGATCATCAGAGGGTTACGCCCTATATACTTAGGATAGATTATTAGTGGGTTTTATATTTATTTTGGAACATGGTATTTAATGTATATAACTTTTTAGGTTGCAAGCCAAGGAATAACTTAATTGCATCAAAACATCTTTTGACTGCCATTGAAAAATTCATTCGTCATTCCATTGATAAGAGGATTGGGACAGTGAGACCTTCACCGTTTCCCTAGCAGCACTCTGCTGTCCCTGTAGGGTATTGAGGCTGCACAAACTGGACCTTGATGCTCCTTATTTTGTCCCTATTTTGTCAATATTATAAACTGGAATGACAAAATACACCTCATTCTTGAGATTTAGAATGCGTTTTTGTTCTTTTACTCTCTCCACACAATCTGAATATTCCCAACCACATCTAGTCGAATTCTGTGGATTTGATGTCCAGCACTTCAACCAATCCCAAAGACACTGTGGGAAAGGACGCCTAGAATTACTAGATTTACCTCGAGATGCTGTGGGGGCTCAGACCCTGGGGGGTTCAGACCCTGGGGGGCTCAGACCCTGGGGGCTTGGAGGCCTAGGGGCAATGGTTAGACTTGGAGATGATCTAAATTGATTATTCTGATATGCTGCGTTTTCAAGCTGCCATTGACAAATTGAAAAGACATGATTGTAACTATCATCATTGAAAAAAATCCAAAATTTTCTAGCGATTCTTTGGATTTTTAGTACTTCATGAGAACACTCGATCATAAGGATTCAAAGATCCTTGAATTTTGTTTGTATGATCCTCAAACAGCTAAAACATTTAAGAAACTCGATCAATTTTACAGTGGGAATGAAAGTGAATCTCAGAAGTATTCACCTTGGCCATTGGATCAAGCTTCGTTTCACCAGCATCATCTTCGAAAGCTTCTCCTAAAGGATGGCCATTTGCATCTACGCCAAGGGCGAAGTTCTCTTCCTCAGCAGTATCTACAAGTTAAGCATAACATTTACTATTGCGTCTCTTATTCTCATATGGTGATTACTTCAGATGCGGGGGCAGGTCTCATGGACTGCAAATACCGTGAGCTACAAACTTAATCTAGCCTAATCCCTGACCCCAACCCTATACCCAGGCTCTACCCATAAATTCAACACTAGTTATAACCCTAACCATGACCCCTACACAATACCAACTGTAAATCCTGTTGTAACCAAAAGCTTTTCAATTGATTCTAACTAAAAACTTATTCCTGGCTGTTCTGTATAGTCACTTCGTTTCAAATTATCAATTATGTCCATGCGGAAAAAACCCCCCAAAAAATAAACGAAACTGACAACATCGAAACAACCTGAAAAAAGAGAAGTAGCTGGGGGGGGGGGGGGTTGGGGGAAATCGCTACAAAAAGATAACTAACAAAAGTAACTTCTAAACTTCTTGGATTTTTCGATGTAGGATAATGTTTCTTTTCTGACCGAACCTAACTGTCATAACAACGTAATGCCAAGGGTGCAATGTTGATAGAAATTGAATTAAAAGAAAACTCACATTTTTCGATGGACTTTCCACTCACCAAAACTCCAAACGTAACAAAAACTGCAACCACAATCAGCTTCATTTTGTATTCTTGTTATATTTCCAACAAAACAGGACGATCAAATGCCAAGATGGTTTTTTATATCGTTTAACGCCTGCTTTTTATTTGCATAAAAAGTGTGCGTCGATGGTTGATTTTTAGAATCCACTGATTCTAATAAAGAGTTCGTAGGAGATTTTGAAGCAGTCAGGTTTTAAGAGATGAGCTTTCAAAGGTTGCTTTGAAATCTTTGTATACTGTTAAGTCAGCTGCTTAAAAATGTGTATTACTCTTTGCTGATTTGCAATGTTCAAGCAATTTGTTTGCTTAGCTGAGGAAGAGATGCGCTGATATTATGTTGCTGTGCTAATTCACCCTCTCTATATAGCACGAAATTTAGCTCAAAATAAGCCTAAAAGTTGCTTAAAACGGTCGAGATTTCAACTCATGGAAGAAGATGATTAACCATGTCATTTTATTTTTTAAATCCACAAAGATGATCTCAAGAAATTTGTTCTAAAAATGTTTTATTATGCTACGTTTCCTATAGATTCTAAAACAGCCATGGCAAAACAGATATTTGCGTACTTTTTACTTTTGATGTTGAAATAAAGCCCATAGCTTTGATAAAATAGCTATAAATGTGCTAAATAAAAGACCTAGCAAATAAATGTATGTGAAAATGTTTTCATGGAAAAGCAGATTTTGGGGCATTTTACGGCTCAAATCCGTAGTTTTAGGGGCTGTAGGGGGAGTGACAGCCCTTTTTTCAATCTTGAAATACATTTTCTTCAATGATAAAATATGTTTGGCCATTAGAGGAAACTTTGGCAGCACTATGTTTTTAACTTCGATATCTAAAGACCCCTTGCCCTTGAATGCTAGAGACAGCTATGAAGGTTGCTGAAAGAGTGCAAAGTTATTAAATTTGTTGTTTGTTGATTGAAAAATTTGTTGATTGAAAAGTTGCAAGCCGGATAAATTTTATTCGATGATCATCCAACCCAACGCATAAATAAAAACAGCCTTTGGATCAAAGTAAGTTTAGTTGAATTCTTTAATGTTGTTTTCTTTGTAGTAATGCACCGGTGCATTTAAAATAATTTACGTTTAATTGACCTTTCACACTTTGCTCCAATCAAGAAATTATGCTCATTTGCTAGAACATGATTTAGCCTCAAATTTTATTTAAACTAACATTTTGAGCTAATTTATTAAGCTGTGAAATCAGAAGCATTTATCGAAATATCAAAATTGTTTGCAACTCTCCGTAATTGGTTAATTAAAAATTGCAATAGTAAAGAAAATGATTTTGATAGAAGTATTAACAAGGTGAAACAGTATTTAGTTAGTAATATCTTCATATCTTTCTGCTTTAATTTATTCTGAGCATGATTGAGTGAGGTTTAACTATCTCAACTAAATTTGGCCTAACTAAGATGGCGACCCTTTCATTTATATTGTGGATCATGCCTTTCTGTTTTGATGGCATCAAAGGCCAGTATATGTCGGCAAAAGCTTTGGATTGTCACGAAGGCTTCAAGGTTATCGGAGTGAATCTAATCGAAAGGGAATTCAAGTCTCCTTCACTAATAAATTGCAATTTACGATGCCTAAGAAATGACAAATGTGTTGCTACAAATTTTCAAATAATGGCTGGATCTGGTGCAGGAAACTGTGAGTTGCTTCTACCACATGAATTAACTGCAACTGGCCATGAAGTCGTTTTATCAAAAAAGGATGACACTGTTTATACAAGAATCAAGGTGATTAATAATTGATAAATTTACCTTTTCCGCATCATTTGAAGGGTGGCTTTCTTGTCCTCGGCTTAATTAAAAAAATGGAGCATCTTCAAGATCGGTAACATTAACTACAGAAGATTAAATGCTCCTACAATTAAACACATTGGTCTCCATTATTTGGATTTTGAAGGAAATTCAAAATTTTTTCAGCCGAAAAAATGTATTCAACCCCTTGAATATGGCTTAAAATTATGCTTCTAGCAAAATTTGGTTTAATGCGAGTTTGAATGAATAGGGATTGAGTAATGCAAATGTCTCATCATACTTGATATACCTTTACGTTAATTTGCTGACATTTGCATACATTTACTTACATTGACATACATTTGCATACATTTACATACATTTACATACATTTACATAAATTTACATACATTGACATAAATTGGCATACATTTATAAACAGTTACATACATTTACATACATTTATATACATTTACATAAATTTACATACATTTACATACATTTGCGTACATTTACATACATTTATATTCATTTTATAAGTAAGAAAAAAGGAGGCGAACACTCATGAATTAAACTATATTTACATAAGTAATTATAAAAGCACCAGGGAAGTATAGTGAGAAACATCAAGGGTTGAAGATTTTATTGATGGCCTGCTAATAAATAGGTTCACTGTGCCAAGAAATTTGTAAATTAGCTCCAAAATTTATTATATTGTTGGACAATTTTTTACTTAAGGAAAACAAAGACGATGATGCAGTCGATGTTGCCATTCAAGCGAAATCAGATGTTGCCCAATCAACCAATTCACTCAAATCAATATCAGATGGATCTTCGAATGCAATCATCACACCAAAGTCAGCAGAAGTAAAGGTAATTGCAACAGACCTACTCAGCAAAACCACGCTTGGCACGAAGTCGGCAGTAATGGCTACAATAAAAGTAGAATTGATATCTTCTTCAGTAACCTCATCCGATATGATTGGTGTTAATTCGAATGAGAGCTCCGCTTCTTTAAATTCCAATGCAGCTCAAAGTTTTGCCGAAACTACTACTAAAGGAGCAATAGGTCATACCACTGTTGATGCAGATTCAAGCGTGATTTTGGAAACAGCAATGCCATTCAGCGCGCAAGAAAGTTTGCAAAGTCGTTCACAAACGTTTATCTCTTCAACAGAAAATCCTCTAACATCTTTTAAACAATCAACCATTACAGCAGCATTGCCTATTAATGTAAAAGATACTGAAAACACTTTCTCTGCAGATATCTCTTTGTCCATGCCATCAATGGCTACTAATATTGAATCTTTGCTTGCTCTTAAAGACAATACGCTTTCATATTTATTTGCATCAACTGTCATTCCAGGCAAAGAAACATCTTCTCTGGAATCAAAAGCTATATCATCCATATCATCAAATGATTTACCTGCTATTCAACCAACAACTTCCTTCCTTTTCACAACTGCACATACTCCTACTGTGACAATTCCTACACAATCGTTTAAAACAACGAGCACTACTTCAACTTATGCAATGAATCTGCATTCTTCTGAAGCCAATGCAAGAACTTTCACACAGGCTTTGAGTAGTTCTCATACCGAAAAATTGGCAGTGGTAGAATCGGGTACATCGAAGGCAGTCAGCGCAGCGAGCCAAACAGCTAATGATCATGTGTCGATTGAGTCTACTGGCCTAGTGTCCAGTGCGTTAGTTGGAACTGTTAATGAAAAAGTGAGCTTTGCTGGCATATTATTCGAGAGCATTAGTGTGACTACATCAGCAGAGGCTACTGTCGCAACTCCCGAACCATTAGTAAGAGCAAATACAGAAACAACGAATGACGTAATTACAACAAGCCAATTAGTCAACGAAGTTGTGACAATTGAATCTACTGCTGCATTGTCTAACACGTTAATAGAAAGAAGCACAGAGGCACCGATTGTCTTTAGTATAACAAGCCAAAAAGCCAAAGAAGTTGCAACTCCAGAACTTACTGGTACAGTATCTCATGCATTAATAGGAACAACTGCGGAAATATTGAGTAGCATCAACCCATCAAGTCCAGTACTCAACGAAGCTACAACAACAGAAGTCATGGGTAGAACATCACAAGCTTCTTCTGTTGCAGATGATGCAACATCTTTTGAAACAGCAGTATTCACAGAGGAGCCTACTCCAACTTATAGTTCTTTCCAAACAGCTTTAGCAATAGTCTCTACCATGCATTCATATGCATTTGCCACCATCTCAACTATCGTGGTAGCAACAGGCTCCATCACACTAGAAACATGCGCTTTCAATTCAACCTACTCTCAACCTGCACCTACATCAGCCTCGGTTGAAGGAGTACTTACAAGTTCATTGCTTGCTACAAAAGCCTCGTTTGATAAAGTACCTACAAGCTCATTGGCTGTTTCATCAGCCTCGATTGAAGGAACACCTATAAATTCATTGGATGCTGCAACAGTCTCGTTTGAAGAAGTACTTACAAGTTCATTGGTTGCTACAACAGCCTCGTTTGAAAAAGTACGTACAAGCTCATTGGCTACTTCATCAGCCTCGATTGAAGGAACACCTATAAATTCATTGGATGCTACAACAGTCTCGTTTGAAGAAGTACTTACAAGTTCATCGAATGCTTCATCAGCCTCGTTTGAAGTAGTACTTTCGAGTTCATTGCCTGTTTCATCAGCCTCGATTGAAGGAACACCTATAAATTCATTGGATGCTACAACAATCTCGTTTGAAGAAGTACTTACAAGTTCATTGGTTGCTACAATAGCCTCGTTTGAAGAAGTACTTTCAAGTTCATTGGTTGCTACAACAGCCTCGTTTGAAGGAGCACCTATAAATTCATTGGTTGCTACAACAGCCTCGTTTGAAGGAGTACTTACAAGTTCATTGGTTGCTACAACAGCCTCGTTTGAAGGAGTACTTACAAGTTCATTGGTTTCTACAACAGCCTCGTTTGAAGATGTACTTACAAGTTCATTGGTTGCTACATCAGCCTCTTTTGAAGAGGTATTTACAACTTTATCTGTTGCAAGATCAGCCTCAGTTGCAGGGGGACTCACAAGTTCAGTTGCTGCTACAGAAAACCTGGCTGATGAAGCAACAAGCCTCGCTCTGGTATTAACTCCTGGGAGCTCAGTTTATGGTAGTCAAAGCAATACAATCTTGGACGAGGAAACATCTTCAAATATTGTACCTAGCACAAGCCTTCAATCAATCTCTGCTTCAAGCATTATGCCCTATCGTAAGATTCAATTTTAATTATCAGATTTGAGGTTATTGTACTCCATTCAATTATTTTCCAATTTATTGTAAAATTCTGCATGTTTTTGTCCAATTATTGACAATGTTTGGCATGAGACAAGTTAAGCCGTTGCCATTTGAAAATACAACGAGAGTAAGTTTCAACAGTGCACATTGTGTTGCTACCATGTTGATACATGTTTAACACATGTCACAATATCTTGCACGCCGTCACGTAAAGTTCTGTCGGCATCAGAATTGTTCTATCAAAAATATGTTAACAACGTATGTTCACATCTTCCCTGCTATTTGCACACGTGAAGTTGAGTTTTGCTTTTCGCTCAAGCCTGCCTTGGTGGTCTAGCATTTTATCCACAAGTCTCTCGCATTTATGAATCAAAGACTAAAAAATGTGCAAACAGTACCAGAATTCGTTGCATTGCAAGAAGTTGAAAACATTTTAAAGGGCTAGCACATTACACCACAGGAGAACCCTTGTCTTACATGCTGTCGATTGCATGCACCATTGATGCAAAACCAAATTTCTTCATATAGTCATTTACTAATTTTGTACTTATTCGTTGATTTTTTTGATGTACTAAATTTTGAACACGGCAGAAGAAATTATTACTCCGAGTACGAAATATGCTGGTTAAATTTGCAAATATCATGGTAGTGCCAAGACCATTATTCAGAATGCTAGTGATAATTAGGGAAGGGGACTCATTCTGCCAGCTGCAAAATGCCCCCCCCCCTGCAAGCCAAAAATCTTTCTTTCAAAATTTTAAGACGCATTTTTGCAAGGCAAAGAAACAAGCACCACCACTTAACATGAGTATTTGTAGACTTGCTTGAAATTTCTTTTCACAGCATGTACGAATCACACAGCTTCAGGTACATGTTATGCCATTATAGCAACATCTGTCACGTGGCAGGGTGCAAAAAGTGGATGTATCAGTTTAGCTGGAGAACTTGCAATGATCGATACGTCTGAAAAATTGAAGTTTGTGAAGAATTTAGTTAGAGTAGCCAGTGTATCCTATTCTTTGCATGTGGGAGTACATAAGGTACGATTTCTCTCTTTACTGTATACAGACAAGGCTTAATCAGATTGATAACATTGTCACTTGTGGTCACTTGATGTTTAACAGGTAGCCTCTGCGGCTCACAATGGAATTGCAACCTAGCAATACCGTTCTAAAGATATCTCGGTGTTTCTCTTAGTGAGAATACTTTGTAAATTTCAGCTTTCATGCTATTCTCTAAATAAACTCCTTATCACTAAATGAATTACTTTGTGTGGCAAATTGATCATTGTATCTGTGATTTTATCAAGGTTTTAAGCCATATATTGCATAGCTCCTTGTCTTGTAGGTCGAAGATGGAAGGCCTAAATGGGTGGACGGGAATAGCATATCGGCTACTGCTTATGCTCTCTTTGAAACCGATGGGACATGCTCGGACGATGAATGTTGTGGACAATTAAATCCTACAAGCAGCACGTTCTACGCAATAATTAATACTTGTACAAGATCCTACGGTTATGTTTGTCAATGGATATAAACAATGTTGATGAAATGCTGACATACCTGCTTCAAAAAATGTTTTCAATAAATTGTCTTGACTTGTTTTAAGACAGCAAACATTATCATTGTTATTGTTATTATCAGTATCATATTTATATTTTACATTACTTACTCGGGGCTTGAATTCAATTTGGATAACTGTTTTACATTACATTACATTACATTACATTACATTACATTACATTACATTACAGTGTTAAAAGTTTCTCTATGGACAAAGCTATCGGCTGAGAGCTATCCTAATCTTTGCAGCGATATTGATAATCAATGATGGCAAATTCGCTTGTTATGTTTCTTTTCAGTTCTTGCCAGTCATGTTTGATTCCCATGCCTGCACGTGAAAGAGGGAAGGTGGTTTTCAATTGTCCTGCAATGTATTGAAAAATTAGGCAAAGGTAGGGTATAATGTTAGAAGGAATAGTTAAGACCAAATCCAAAATTGGGGCCGAATTCCTGTGGAATTATTGCAATAATGTAAACAAATAACGCAAAACAAGGAACAGCGCAAAGCGGCAGAAAATTGCAGCAAATCTCCAGCATGACCAATCGCCAACGAGGGAAAACCTCTTGTCTGTAAACAAATCATTGGATGCTGAATGAAATCATCCTCAGAATTTGAATTTAGAATCAAATATTTGAGAGGCTTTAGTTGAATTAAGGTAAATTTAGCAAATTGTAGTAATTCTAGATTAGAGATCAAACTCGCTTTGCATATGTTACATAACCATAATGAATTATAATAAGTCAGCTGCTCACTTCTCAAAAAAGCACATTGAAGCACTTTTACGATACTCGAACATTTCAAAGTATTCGTATCAGCTGCGCTTGCAAATTTGATTTGTGTCAAAGTGAATTTTGTTCACTCTCTTGAAAATACCAAATCGAGCTGTTACAAACTACTTCATCAACAAAAAGTATGTTCCTGTTCTCCGCTTTTCATCTTCATGTCATTTGTGTCATCATCCAATCTTCCGTCAGCATAAAGCAATCTAGATCAGCTTTTGGCGAGACGATTCGAGAAAATGCCAAAGCTACTGGACTCAGACTTGTTAGGCAAACCCTCAATGCAGTGTCATTGGTTGAATGTAATCTGAAATGCTTAAACGACCAAGATTGTCGATCAACCAACTATTTTGCTGCTTCTACAGGCAGATTTAGGGGACAGTGCCAACTTCTTAATGCTCATCAAGAAGCTGAGTTAACATTTGAGCCGTGTGAAAATGCAGTCTACACAAAACTTTCAAAAGTAAGTAACGCATTTCAGTTATAGTTAGTGGATGTAGCTTCAGGGGGAAAGAAATGTGACACCCCAAGGCAAGAAGTGTGTTTCAAAAACAAGCCTGCTTGGCCATGGAGGGATATTTCGTCGGCATAAAGAGGAATGTACGCCCAATTTGTAGGAAAATTCATCAGCCACAGCCCTGGCCTAGGCCCCTTTTTAATGCAAAATATTGCTGATCATTTAACCTGAAAAATTATTCTTGTTGTAAAATATTGTCTTAAAAGCAATTTTTGTGATATTTCCCTATGAAAAGAAACAAGTCAGTTTCCAACAAAACCAAGTTAAAGCCAAAAAAGGTATTTTACGGAATTTTTTGCAATCAAACCAATATAATCCCACAAAATCCTTCCCGGATTTTAAAAAGTTTGCAAACTTAACTCAATACGCAACTTGCTAAATTTGCAGAAATTATTTGGCCTAATTGGATATCCTTGCTTATGTTTTTAATCTTTCTCTGTTTTTAAGGATGAAAACAACGCGATTCAAGATACCTTCAAAAGTTAGTTTTCATTTGCGTTATTTATGTCTAACTCTTAGAAATCTTTTTCCTCACATATAAGAAATTTACAGCAGATTCTGTAAAAAATTCCAGTCCTTTATTCATTATTGTGGCATTTATGATTCTCCTGTGTAGAATTCTGCATTAAAGGGGAGATGAGTATGGCAGCTCAAAATATTGTGCTACTAGAACAGCCATCACAATATCATCTTAAGCTTTGGCTCATAAGTTCAGCTTAACCAATAGGCTAGCCATCAGTTCAGGGGAGTTGTAGCACAAAGGGTCTTGGCAAATTACTTAATTAATGGCCTTCCCTACCACGTTAGCACCTTGTTTTTTGTTCGTGGGTGACAAAAACTTTATCTTTGGCTTCCCTTCAGGCATTCATCCACATTTTTCCTTCGAACTAACAACAACGCCTGTGTATTTCCTTTACCATTGCATTTGCTTTTTTGAATGGTTACCAAAGCCTATGGAGGGGGCGACGTATTAAGGACGTTTTCCTTCAACACAATCACAATAAAAACTATTTCGTTCAACATCTAACTCTGTGAATTTTCGATTTAAGATTGTAATGATGGCTTCCTTTTTCATTCTTCGACCTCAACATGCTTCATTGCACCATCTGATTCAGCAACTTGGCATCGAGCTCAGGAAAAATGCGAAAAGATAGGAGCCACATTGGCAAAAGTAGATTCGAATGATAAATTGCGCTACATTAGATCAATCACCAAGAATGCCTTATATATTGGATTGAAGCAGGTAAGAATATGATATATGTTATGTTATGTTATGTTATGTTATGTTATGTTATGTTATGTTATGTTATGTTATGTTATGTTATGTTATGTAATGTTATGTTATGTTATGTTATGTTATGTTATGTTATGTTATGTAATGTTATGTTATGTTATGTTATGTTATGTTATGTTATGTTATGTTATGTTATGTTATGTTATGTTATGTTACGTTATGTTACGTTATGTTATGTTATGTTATGTTATGTTATGTTATGTTATGTTATGTTATGTTATGTTATGTTATGTTATGTTATGTTATGTTATGTTATGTTATGTTATGTTATGTTATGTTATGTTATGTTATGTTATGTTATGTTATGTTATGTTATGTTAATCAGTTGCTATTTATTTTCCATAGGAAACGAATGGTTCATTACTTTGGTCCGATGGAAGCCTCGTCCATGCTAATAATTTCATCAATGCAAGTGTAACAAGAGCATTCTGCAACCAAACCCAGAAATGCTGTAGTTTATTAGATTATCATGGTCAATACAGAAGAGTTGTTCTCAAGGACTACAGCAGATTTTGCGGCACTCCCGGCTACTTCGTCTGCGAGAAGGAGGCTAAAATGTCGACTTAGTTCCTGTGATAAGCAATATTTACCACCCGAACTTTGGCTGTTCAACGGTTGTAATTTCTCATAAGAGCAGGGGAATTTATAAGTGGAAAGTGGTAATAAAATTTTCCACGCAATATAAATATTCAAATTTTTAAAACAGCCCCTTTTCACACATAGAAAGCAAGAGTGTCACTTTTGCTGGGTTATGGGGATGGGTCACACTCCCACCAACGAAGATATCCCCCTTCTCACAGGCAGAAATAGCCGTTGCAAGACATACTCTGGCTAATTTTTACCACATTGGTAGGGCAAAGAATGGCTTTTACATAAAGTCATATCGCTGATTGAATAGAGAGTACGTTAAGTGTTAAATGTCTTATGTATGAAGCAACATCAACAATTAAGAATGATATTTAGCATCTTGTCTTTACTGTATATGTACCACTTAATATAATGATGAGACGAATTATTATATAACTTTGAATATTGAACTTTTGTTTATTTGAAATGCTGTTTCTTCCTCTTGTGTAAACACGAGCAATTGTACCTTGAACAGATCTCAATGTGGGCAGAAACGAGACTAATTTGACAATTTCCGAGAGTTTTCTACCAACAGGCTTAGTTTGATGCGGAACTATTTTGATACCAAAACAGATTCATTGAATTGAATTGAACAAAGACAGGTTTTTAAGGGTGTCCTATGACCCGTACAGTTGAATTTATCACAAAAACCACAACTACCACTACATTCCAACTGTAATTCTCATACTAGCGTGTATGTGCTAGAAATTTTTTGTCATGAAGGGGGCTTTCTGAGAGATTCTCAATAAATTTCGCTTTCTTTGTGACATACAAAGTTCGCACTAATTGGATAGATGTTGAGGGGGGGGGGGGGAAGGGAGCATGTGTGGGGAGTAAATAATTGACGTATATTGAATATGGGCTTTCGGAAATTTTCAAAAGGAATTATGCAAAGCTTGCAGATTTGCCATTTCAAAACTGAGTGATCTCCCCTCGATTAACCTGCAAAGTTACTTCTTCCTTGAGGAGTGCCTATTTGGTACACTTTATAAAAAGGTTATTTTGTTACAATATATTTCATGATTGCTTTAAATTCACTTTGCCTTGCTCGTACTTTTGTAACATTTTCTTTGCTTAATTGTATGTTAGGGGGAATATAAGGAAATTTAGACTGCTAACTAGAACCTCCCATGATAACACCTATGGTCTGCTGCGAGGGCGCTCAACTCATCGACCTATCCTCTTACCGGTGCAAAAAGGACATGGCGGCTGTACGATGTTTGGGGCTGTTTCGGATTTGTCGAGGAAATAGCCTTCTTCATTCAAAAGCAGCAAGGAAAGCATCATGTAAGTATGCTATATATGCTATATTTTTAAATAATGTGGATCTTGAACTAGAAAAATACATCCGATTTGGAATTGGTAGACTGTGCTTATGCAACTTTCGATGGGCACTTAGCTCCATGTGACGGCGGGCCTAAGTTTGGTCGGTCGTTTCCATGCAAATCTGAGGTTAATTTCAGAACAAAATAATTTGCAAAGAATCTACACCTTTACACGCAGACTGTTTATTTTTGTTCAAAAGTCAACCTTGACCAAAAGGCTTGGACACATTAGCCTAGACCCTCTGATACAAGCAAGACAAGTAAACAGGCATAGCCCAGTCTTAGGCCTGGGTTAGAAATGTCTGAAGATTCGTTCTATACTTGGATTGACTATTTGCTGCAGACAATTTTGCCACTCCTCACTAAATTTTTGCAAAAGTCTTCAAATCCACATGACTTCTGTTCTAACTTTTAACCAGACCTGGAATTTGCCAAGTACTGCAAAGCTGACAATAAAAAAATCGACTGTGATGTGGTGACTTGTTGTTTCCAATAGCAACATTTTGCAGTTGCAGGATTTCTGCTTTTTCCTGTGAGAATCAAATTTCTTGAATTTGTGCGTACAAAATGCTCATGCCATATTGGGAACTTTGAAGAATGCCCGGGAGCTGTTTCATGCCCTTAAAAATTGCTTAGTTGCAAGAAGTTTAAAAAAAATTTTGCATGGCTTAGAAAATGACCAAAAAAATTGTGTACATGTTTGGGAAAAATATTCCTGTGCTGCTGGAATAATCATTTAAGAAGACATGTGTCCAGCTGAGACTGTAGCTGACAGTAGTATTGTGCCATGAAGTAATCCACTTTACATCACAGATTCTAGTGCCTGACTTTGGAAGTTGTGAAGTGCAGCAGACAGAAGATGATGATTTAGGCTTGATATTAATTGCATGGAAAGAGAATTGTGTACCTAGATTTGAAATTTTTTAGATAGTGGTGAGGGTTTTTTTAAACAAAACCAGTATGATGATGGCATATATCTTAGCAATGAAAAATAAGTGTAAACTTAAAGAGTCTCTGAAGACTGGTCTTATGCTGATGATTGAGGGAGATATCTCAACCCATTTGCGTAATATTTTTGGCAATTTAGATTTAAGCAGAAGTAATTATGAACAATTGTTTTGCACTTAAAAGATTTTGAATAATGTGAAAAGGTGGAAACCTTTTTTTTGCTTTTTCATGCAATTTCAAAAGTATTATTTATGTAATGTTTAATAGCAAAAAATTAAAATGATATTTATATATAATATTTTGGTTTCAGGTAATCTTTTACGTTCCTGTTCAAATACCTTAAAATTGTCTAGTCAAAAAATATCAACCTCATCTTTAATATTTGCTAATGAAGAAAACCAAGAAGGGATAAAAGAACCATCAACTTGGTTTTCAAACTTTCTTGGATATACTCAAAATGAAGATGAAAATAAGGTAAGGAGAAGTATTGTTTGAAAACGTATTTAAAACTAAATATTATTTGAATTACAGTATCAATTGCATGCTTATTACACCTTTGTTTCTTTGAGTATGAATGAAAACACAATCTTTTAATATTCAAATGTTATTTGCATTTTGTGATGAACATTTGCAATGCAATGCCTGTCTTTCATATCCTCACATGATATCTCAGAGTGTTGCAAAGTGTTGCAGAATGTGAAGAAGAATCTCCATTAAGAAATGTTTTCTGGCTGCAAATTGTCATATAGAGTATCATCTAGTGTCTCTCATGTTTGCTAAGAAATACAATGTAAAAAAGTTTCCATTACTGTGCCATATATGTGGTCAAATTCAATTCAAACATAGTTGTCTCAGAGTTTTGCACAAATTTTAAGAAGCAGTTTCAATCTCTTGCTGTGTATTGCAGAAGCTTTTCTATGACACTTAACACCAATGTTGAGACTAGGCTGCAAGGAGTTTTTTTGCTGGATGATTTTGCTACTTAGAAAGTAACGTCTAGAAATACATGGAAAATGCTTATGTTACCTTTATCAAATTTCAAATGATGGGTATGATTTATAAACAGCATTGAAAAAGGAATCTCTCATGAAAATGTTGAATTATATTAAAGTCTGAAGCCTTACAGTTATAACAAAAATTAATGGGCAAATGATTTCATTTTGTAAAGGTTTCAGATCCAGAAGAAACAAAAGAAAGAGAAGCTTTGTTTGCAGAGGTAAACAAACATAAATATACATGTTGTTTTATTTACTTGCATGGTAACTATGGCTGTGTAATAGATTCCAGTAGTGATGCATATGGAGGAAATTGCTCATCATGCAATTAGTCTTTTCTTAAGGAGACATGGCTTTAGAGCTCCCATAAAAGAAAAAGACAAAGCTGCTCATTATGAAATTATTAAGAAACAAGACCAATGCTGAATCACCCACTATGCACATAAATTGTCATTGGATGAAAGTACATAATTGATCCCATCTCTCCATGAGTCTTAAGTAAATGAAATTTCTTTTTGCTGCAAATCTTTACAAGCACATTGCATCAATTATTGATATGAACAGATATTACTTTTTTGAGTCTCAAAATTGCACTTTGATTAAAACTATTTACATTCAAAAGCTTAAAAGCATGTTCATTAGCTCATATATTATTGATGCTCCTTCTTTTGTAGCTTAGTTGATTACTGTTTTAATAAGAATTAAATTGTTTGTCCCCCTTGAATATGTCATTATCATTGCAATGTTTTGATACTGCGCAAACTCTGAAGTGTTTGTAAGAATGATATTTTTCGTATTTTGGTCTTAAACATTTTTCTATTTCAGATTGCTGATATGTATTTTGCAAAACCACGACAGTATCCTGATATAAAGTTTATTGAAAGGGTAGTGGATTGTCTTATCAAATATAATGATTTGTAAGTTTATATTTCACCTCAATTGCATTTTATTTTTTTCAAAAAAAGCTTTTATCTTCAGTTTGTTTTAATACTAAATGTTTAATTGACCAAGGTTTAAAAAATTGGGTTTATTCTTGCCTTGTTTATCAAAGGAACAATGCCCAGAAGCCAAAACTTTCTCCCATAACAGATGATAACTGAAAAATGAAATATTTTTGCAAATGACACACCAAAGCTTGTTTAATAGAAGCTGTGTACTGATGATAGTAGGTTATTTTGAAATCCATGTGGTAAGCAAATGTATGAAAGAAAAGGATTGTAAAATTTTAAAGCTTGCTAAAGGCCATAGAAAGACCAAGGCAGAGCTGGTTTAGCGTAATCATGAAATCTGTCAAGCAAAAACAGTTTCCATTGTTTGCATAAAAGCAAATAGTATATTGCAATTTATATAGGAATTTAGGATGAAGCTATAAGTTCAAATATTGCATGTATTTTGATTTGCCAATTAAAACTGTCAAAGTGCAATATGATGTTATTATGCTTTCTATGCGTATGAAAACTTCTGTGATAAAGAGACAAAAAGACAGTAAAACAAAGCCAATTTGATCCTGTCATTGTAAAATCTTCAACCAAGTTAGTTTATGGCAAGTTAGCAGTAATATATAGATATCTATATATAGATTGTAATATGGTCTAGTGCAAAAAAGTGGTCTAAACAGATAAGAGCCCAAATGATGACAGTTACTAAGGTAGTTCAAAGTTATCATCAACAAATCTCCCTTCCTTTTAACCTTCCTAATAACTCAATATTTGCCTTATTTTTTGCATTTCAATGGTGCAATTTTCCCGTTTTCAGTCGAGGTGTTGATAGTGTTTGGCTTATAATGAAAGAGATGAAAGTGGAACCGCCTGAAGAGCTTTTAGTTAAGGTGGGTGTTCAGATTTGTTTATTATAGCAGCAAATGCCAATCCGATGTTAGGCAATGTGATTTGTCTGTGTATGCAATCGCACTTTGACACTTTGACCTCTTATCAACCCCATTTTCACGTCGTTAACAAGCATCCTTGCTCGCTAGAACAGTAGTTGTAGCCAATAGCACAGTACAGTTGAAGGCCCCTGAATACAATAAATTAAGGCAAAGAAGCCATCGAGATGTATAGAAGATGAAGCGTTTTGAGACATTTAGAAACTCTAAAAGTTTTTAAACTGACGCAAATTTTAAAATTTCACTGATTCTTTTGAGATATTTTGCAGAGGTTTTTCCACCATTTAACGTTATAAATGCTAATGTAGTTTTAGTCAATCGATGCTAGAATACAGGCAAAGGTAAGCGAAGAATTATAATGAGGATTTGCTAAAAGTGAAGGTAATAATAAGTGGTGATTGAATCAATACCTTGTTTTCGCCGCATAGCAGTTGCAAGTAGTTCGTTAAAATCGGTTGTGGTTTGCTATGCAAATGTTCAACGGAGACTTGCATTTGTTAATATAAGTGCATAGAGGTGATAATATTGCCTAGTGTTTTGAACTTGGATTTGGAACTTTTCAGATAGATATTGAACAGCCTGGTTGTTCAGACGGTGATCGAATTGCAGTTTATGTAGACTTAGGTAGTTTATGCAAACGGCAGTCTAAGTCATATGTCTATACATTTTGCTTTATATCTTTGTTAATGCAATTTTTATTTTAATTGTAGATGGAAAATTATTTGGCGAAAGCAAAAGAAGAGTTATGGTTCAAATGACGAAATCTGCTGTTTTTATAAACACTTGTTGCGACTAGAAATATTGAAGATTGAGGACCATCGGTGGAGAAGAATTCCTTTTCTCTGTAATTTATTAATGTTACTTTGGAATGCTAACTTCTGATTTTGGAAAATTGAAATAGAATGTGTGCTTATAAGTGTTCAGAATTTATCTGCATCTCAACACAAAATGGGCTTGATGTCTCTTGCACTTGAATCTTGTGGTCTAACCAACGATGTGAAGTAACCCACTTAACCAAGGTTCTGCCGTGTATTTGATTTTTATATAAAGTTGATACTGCAATCACATGACCAATAAGCCAATTAATCAATTAATTCGAGATGGGGATTTCTGTTGTGAACGAAATTCAATTGACTGGATTACCTAGGTGGGGTGAAAATCTACCCTTTGCATATACTCGGTGTTCCCTTATGAAAAATGCCTTCAAAAATCTCAATTGGTGACATAAATGTGTTTAAAACAATGTAGTAAGGCTGGCTACCTGAGCTGCCAATAAAACTGATTTTAAATATGATTTTTATCTATAGAATCAAGTGCAGCATACAGCTTTCCAAATTTGCTTTGAATGTATTAAGCAAACCGCTCTTGTTTTCGTTCCATGCAAAGTAGGATGAGTTTTTCTATAAGAAAGAATCAAAATGCGTGCCAGCTTAGTGGAGCATTTCACATTACATGGGAACTCTAGATTTTGGCTCTTTTTAATGAAACAAACTGCAAAAAGTACAACGAAATACCGAACATTTTCTAAGTGATGTGAAGTCTATATTTAATATCTTGTTTAAATTAAATGTGTTTTAAACTATTGTTCTTTTTAGCACAAATCGGACCTAAAATTCCACACAGCAATGATACGTAGCTGAGAGACAAAAATTAAGATTTAACTTAAGCGTTATTTAACAGCAATAAACTATCCATGGTATGTTGAAATATGAAGCAAGACCTATGGTTGTGAAAACTCACGCTGTTAGTAACACGGTCTGTTGGGCTATAAACAATTAAGTCTAGATTGAGAAACATAGTCTTTAAACAATTTGAGAACTGAAACGGCAATTAAATATTTATTTTGAAAAGAATTTGAATTCCTTGACCCTGATCTTTAATTTTTTTATCACGGCAACAGATTAAGTGGGATTTGATTAATTAATTTGAAAACAAGGACTTTGGTGTGTGATTTATTACATGCAACAGCAAGTCAGTTGAATTTTCTTGCTCAATATTCTAAAGTTTCACAACAATTAGTAACAAATCAATACGTTCAGAGCCGCAATCGTTAATATTATCTGCTCTCTCATACAAGTTGTTTTTTGCTTACAAAAACAATTCCTCACAAGACAATTATATGAAATAAAAGTTTCCTGTAAATGTAGCCCTGAAAAATCCTGTTTATGGGGGCCTACTTATTCTAACTGTTGAAAACGACGGGAAATTTTGCGGCCATCCATTTAGTCTCAGCCCCAAAACGAGGTTCAACATGGTGGGCATTCTCACATGGCTGAGAAGAAGTTGATTGAATAAGGGTTAAACTGTTTGCAATAATTTCGCAAGAGAGTGGAATAAATTAAGAAGAATTATAAAATAAATGGGACATTTCAGTCATGAAGCTTGGATATAAGGTATATATACAATAATACGAGTTTTATGTAGAGTGGACTTAGACCACACCATTTACTTGTTATTGTGCGTTTTTTCGTAATAGCCTATAACGATTTTACGTCGAAAGAGTCATGCTGATTTTTGAATGTTGAGAAAAAACTCAAATTTTGCTCAGGATGACTCTAAAGCTTTTAAAAGTATGCACTTCTCAATTTGCCTTCCGAAGACAATGTTTTCCGTGAAATTATGCGGAGTATTTGCAATAGATGCTCAAATATAAAGGTATTTGCTCTAATTTGAGTATGGTAAACTTCTGATATCTGCTAGGTTTTTGGTGATATTTACACTCAGAAAAAGATTTGATTGTACTCTATTTTTGCTTTTTTGGATTGAATGTAGTGGAATTATATGAAACTGAAACTGAAATAAATATTTACTCGGATATTTATTTGACATCAATTGTTTTGTTTTTTCTTATTCAATTAAAATTTATTTTGTTTCATAATCAATTAAAAATACTTTGCAGTTTTCAAATCTTCTTGGAACAGTTTATAAGAAAGGAAATATAATTTTCTCAAAGAATGGTGATTGTTTACTGAGTCCTGTTGGAAATAGAGTAACATTTTTTGATTTGAAAAGGTTTGTTAGGTTCTTTCTTTTCTGCATAATGATGATTTACAACACATTTAAATTTTGATTATCATAAAGTGCTATAAGGTTTATTTTGTTCCAAAATCTGATTTTTTGAATTTTAGTTTAAGTCAAAAGTTGTTTAACAAGCTTATTCGGGTGAAAACATATTATATTATGAGGAAAAGGACCACCTTGCAGATGCAATCTCCACTTCTTGTGAAAATGGTTTTTGCAGAATCTGTTTGCCATTATGACAAAGCATCAAAACCATAAATAGTCTTAAAAAACAGTTTATTCTAGATTTTGATCAATATTTTATGATATATTTTTACATCTTTTGTAGCAACAAATCAAGAACAATAGGATTAGAGAGCAGAAAAGACATTTCATGTATTTGTCTGTCTCCAGATTCAACAATTCTCATTGCTGTTGATAATGGTAAGTTTATTTTATTACATCACCTCTGGATATGCAGAAACCTTACATTACTATGCTTGAATATTGCATGTAATTCTGTGTGAAGATTGCATTAAATTGCTTGAATATAAGATGAGATATGACCATTTGATAGCATATAGTATTTAGAAATGTACAATAGCACTGTTGAACTTTAGGCATTCCCCATATTTTAATGAGATGAAACAGGTTTCTAGTTGCTTTTTTATGTATATGCAATTGTGGATCTTTGCAATTTTCTTTGCAATTAAATGGTAAACTAATTTTTAAGTTATCATATGGATTTACTGAATTGAATCTATCTTTGAAAGTGAGTCAATGCTAACCATAAGACTGGTTGAAAAAATCCAACATGGCTATCCTTTCTGGAGAGTGATTTAGCATCAAACCTGATCATGCAAACCTTTTTGCCACACATGAATCATTTATGATTTGGATCTTTCATGAATCTTTTCACATAAAAGGTCTTACACATTACTGTATTCACAGTAGGAAAAATGTCAGAATTTAAGGCCTGAGATTTTATTGTATCTAGTCTTTTTCTTATCCCAATTCAGTCATGATACAATACAGTAATAGTTAATCACCCTACTGTGTGTCAAAATTCGTTATATAAGTTAAACTATTTATTATTAGAATATTTGATGATTTGATTCACTCATTTTATTTGATCATAATTAACTTATTTCATTGGATTTCTTGCAGATGGAAAGAGCATTGTCTTCAGTCTGAAAAACGACACACCACTTCATTATTTCAGTTTTAAAAACTCTGTCAAAAACATAAAATATAGTCCTGATGGAAGGTAAAATGCAGTTTTTTAGACCACAGTTCAATTCAGTTTTTCCATTCAAATTCAATTGAGCTCAGTGTTAGAATAATTTGAACTTTTTATTATTATGGTGACTCATGTTCTGCTAAGTGATTGACATTTATGACTTGTCTGCTGTTAGGCTTCCATGTGCTTCATGCTGTGAACACGTTTTTTGTTACCTGGTCTAGTTGAATATCAGTTTTTGCTTGAAGTTGTGTTTTGTTGATACTTAGAAACATAAACTGATCATTTATTTTCTCTGGATCTTCACCGTAACATTTTAAAACTCAGTTCTGTTAAGTTCAATTGAGCACAAACTGCTTAGTTGAATTGAATTCAGTTCTTTTCAGTTAATAACAATTTCTCTTCATGAAGGGTGCAAAACTATATGACATGAAGAACAGAGTTTATATATACAGCAAATTCATGAAATCTTTAAATCTGCTGCCTTTTTTAGAAATTTGCTTACAGCGAAAATTTCATAGAAACAGCTTTTTCAATAGATAAACTGATAAATAAGGAAACCTCTAAGAAAAAAGTTTTGCTAGAAAGACTGACGATTGATGACGATTGCCAGAAGAAATATGAGTGATGGTGGCAAACTTGAAAATTCACATACTTTTTGATTTCTGATTTCTTATCCACATCTGCCATTTATATTTCATATATATTTCAATTGTTATATGCTGTCTGAGTAGTTTGCATCAAAAAGGGCAAAAAGAAAAAGTAGAATGGGTGGACAGAGAATGGGGACCAGAAGAGAGAGAAAGCAGCAAAATCAATTACTCATCCTCATTTCTCCATCTCTGCCATCTCTACTTTTCCCTTTTTTCTCTTGGTCTCAATTGTTTATGATTTGAAAATTCTGATACTTTGGCAAGTAACAGGCTATGCAAAATAGATTCTGTACTAGATTGTTTATTCTCTCATTCTTCATCACAATTAAAAAGCCCTGTATTCCTTGGTAAGATATTATTGTATGGGGCATAAACTTTTAATATTTATTTATTAGTTTTGATCTTGTGTTATCTTTGTCTTGTATTAGCAATGCAGCACAGTGTCTCCATTTTAGTTCAGTTTTTCAAAATAATGAATTTTGTTTACGCAAAGCCTTTGTATTGCAAATGTCTTTGTGCTATATATTATTCTACTTCTAACTAAACTCAATCACATAGCAGGGTGGATCTATTTTTAATTAAATTTTTTTGCCTTTAGGTTTATAGCTGTTACCCTTGATCGGAAGGTTCAAGTTTGGCATGCACCTGGTACCAACAAAGAATTTTCAGCCTTTAACTTGTTGCATACTCATACAGGATTTTACAGTGATACAACATGCATCGATTGGTCTGATGATTCAAGGTAAGAAGACAATTTCACATCTGATCATTTTACTACCAATGATAAACCTGCTCAATGTTATGCTTGTTTGAATCGTGCTATGGTTAAATGTATGTTCCTATGAGAAATGAAACCTGGTTTTGCTTGGCGGTGTGAATGGGGGATAAACAAGCTGTATCGTAGATGTTGATCTAGTTCCTTGTCTTTATGCTATGGCCATGGTGTAGTCATTTATTTTTGCTCCAATGGCATCGTTCTGTAGTGTTGCATAGTTATCTAACGTGTAGTAAAATGAAGCCTATGTTTGTAATATCTAATACGGATGTAAAAAATGAAATGAAACCATCTAGTTAAATGAAGCTGCTACACATGCCAGTGAAAGAAATAGTAGAAATGCCTGGAGAAGTTTGATGTGCTTAAGTTTTATCAACCTTCTGCAAGTGTAGAAAGTGTAGCTGAGGTTACACCTTTCAATCTCACAATAGATAGACCTTTGAAAATCAATGCGCATGTAACACTTGCAATCAGTAACTTCCATGACACAATCTCCAAAATTGCTTCATGTTAGTGTATGTCATTGTTCACACAATGACATACAGTGACATGGAGATCTGACACCGTTTTCCACTTAACGATTGATTTGATCGAGATAGATGGCATTTTATCCACAACAACACGAAAGTAGGAAACCATACTTGCTAATTTGCTAACAATAGAATTAATTAGGCATGCAAAATATATGTAATCATTTGGCTTGCGAGAGCATCACAGTAATTTGGATGAAAGATCTCCAAACATGGAAAGGTCTTAGATAAATGCACTATCATGATCCATCAATTAACTGTTTGGAGTAACCTGCCAATGCATATAAATTCTCTTGATAATTGAAGGTGCGAGAGAATATGCAGGAGCGAATGTTTGCAAATATAAGCTTGAAATTTAATCTCTTGGAAGCATTATTGGATTTATCATGAATCGTTTTAGGTTATAAACATAATTAAAAGCGTCATGTTTGATGTAGCACTTGTGTAATTTACCATTAGGCACCAATTTTCATCTTACGTGAGCGGTAATATCCGAGTTTCCGCAATGGTATCTTCTTCAAAATTGTTTGTCTTCTGCAGTTTTTCCAACGATTGATTGCATTCACTTTTATTCAATGCAGGTTGAAATTGATGTTTTAATTAAGTCCTCCTTTCACAATTTTATACGTTTAGCATTACTCAATTCGAACTCATTTCAAACATTTGTTTGCCCATATTTGTCGTCTACTGTTAGCTTTTTCTGAGCAGTTTTAATAAAAAATAATTTGATTTAATACTGTTTAAACTCGGCTTATAGAGCCTGGCCAGTTTATATCATCATTTGCAGCTGGTTAAATTAGAATCTCAACTTAACTCTCCTTTTGGCAGAAATTCAGGGGCGAGAGAAAATGTCTCTGTTGTGTCTCATGGAAAAGCACTCCCTACCTGTTTTCACGTGCTGCGAAGTAGAGACTCACTTTAAGCTAACTTTACTTCTTTTTGTTACTCCATGATAAGTTTATTTATCTGATAAAGCATGAAGAAGCATTATCATAACAATTAGACCGAGACAGGTAAGCTTTTTGGGCAATGGTATGCGCAAAGAAATATTGGAGAATGTTGTCATCACTGGTAAGGTTAAAGGAAATCGTAGTAGCGGTTTTCAAAAATAATTTCAAAGTAAGAGCAGACGAAGATACGACCTAGGTAAATATTAGCATATTCAAAGGTCGAATAACTGTTTCTCACAGTAAATGTTTGAATAAGTGCATTGAATAAAATATTGAAAACAACGTAATTGTTCTTCATCACTCGATATTTCTTCCCACCCGGCTGTTTCTATCCGGCTCAGCTTTTCCTAACGTCTTTCATTTCATAGTTGTCTGACGGAAGAACCGTGTTTGACAAGTTAGGTTTTCGTATTTTCGTATTCTAAAATGTTTGGAACCTTAACGTTTTGGGATAGGGCAAAGCCGTTTTTTTCAAATGTTAGAAGTTCTTTAAAGGAAAAATGTATTAGGTAATGCGATGTATGACAACCGGAGCAGGAAGGGGGTGGTCAATACTAGACGATCTTTTAGACCAATTTACTACCAAAGGCGTGAGTCCCATTGTAGAAACGCAAAAAGACAACATGGATATAATATAACGATTTTTAACAAATAGTAAGGGTTTCATAAAGTAGTTGAACTGCTTTGGGAATTTCATTTGGAAGAGAGAAGCATTTATGAGGTTAATTGATTTATATAGATATGATAAGCTATTACGACATTAGTAGACTATTAATTGTTCTCAATCTCGTCACAATATTATACAAGATCTTCTTTAATGTTCTTAATTATGAAAAAGTAAAGTAGCTACTATCATTTATAACTTATATTTTTATTTAGATATAGTATTAACAAATATTCTGTTTTGAATCTCAAGTGTATTCAAATTCCTCTCAGAAATTTCACAATTTTGTTATTCTCCTGTTATTCTTGTAACTGTTAGTATGTACATTGCTTCTTCTGTGTCGTGCTCCTTTTTCAGTCGCTTTCTGAGAATTGTAGCAATTGTCAGTATTTGGATGCAAAGACGGTTTTTCACACTGTTTCCCCATCGGTCCTGCTCTCTAGCTCTCTATCTCTCTCTCAAGTTTTCAATCATTTCAAGCCCGACAGACAGACTAGTTATAGACTCAATTCACATAGTGGGTTGTCAGGAAATAGCTGTAACTTGTAACTCAGCACGCATCTTTTCTTTGAATGACGAAGCACACCGGATTCTATCATCGTTGTACGTAGGGAATCGAACAAAACATCCACAAATTCATCAATGTAGCTGGTTCTCACCCAGTGATTATCATTATGAGAATGAAAACTGAAGTCGTTGTTTGTGGAAATTGAATGATGTATCCTTTGGCGGATGTCTATTCTTTGAATGACACATAGTACAGCATTTGCAATTGCAAACTATGAGGCTGTAAGCATGGTTGATTCATTGATTTATAGTTGGTTCTTGTCGGGTGATGGTTGTCATGCCAGTGGAGTCAGCTCTTCGCATTGACCGTTGTATCACTTGTCTGACATCCTTTCGACGAAATGCATAAAACACTGGATTTAAACAACATTGCACGTATGAAAACCAGCAGACTATTGTATCTGCCGTTTCAAGTTGGCACCAGTCCACATTTTTGTCCCATCCAAACACATAGAATAATTGAACAACAAAAAATGGATACCAGCACACGAAAAATCCTGTTGTAATAAAACAGAATGTTTTTGCTAAGGCAAGTTGTTTCTTGATGGACAATTTGCCTTTAGATCCTTTCCCTTCCTTTTCATTTTGACAAGTTGGTTGTATCTTCTTTGCATGTTTCCTTGCTATGAGAAATATTTTCAAATACGCCAGAGGAATGAGAATAGATGGCAGACCAATGTGAAATAGAAGGTATGTCCCATAAGCTGAAGGCTTCAGGTCGAAAAGGTACTCTCCTGCCGGTGGCTGTTCTTGAAAGAAGTAAATAAGTACTCCAATCGCAATTGACCATATCCATGAGATTGTTATAGCAATATTTACTCGCAAAGTTGTTAGCATCATTTGATAATGCAACGGCTGGGTTATTGCTAGGAATATATCACTAGTCACCATGCATATACTGATGGAAGATGAAGCTAAAAACGTGAAAAAGAACGAATTCCATAAACGACACATGCTTGGTGAAAGTGGAAAAACCGGAAATTCATGCCAGTAGACGATGTCGAATGGTAACACCGTGACCGATGTTAAGAAGTCACTAACTGCAACATTGAGTATTAAAAGGTGTGAAACTGAATCAAATCGTTTCCTGAAAATGCACAATGTGATGCCAACAGCAAAGTTGCCAACTGCTCCCAAAATCATGATGCCAATTATCGATGCCAGTCCAATAACCCTTGCGTAAGTGGGCAAATTGCATTCATCAATATCCGTTGCGTTGTCAGATGCCATTCTTGAATTGTTTTTCTTTGAACTGTGCACTGTGGTGGAATAGTTCCTGTACTATGTCTTTAACGAGAAGAATAAGTTTGAAAATACTTTCTTCTATAAATCCTTTTGCGATTGGTTTCTTATTTACAACACCACTTCGCGTAAAAATATCACAAGGGCCTGTTGGTGTCACTCAGAGGTTTTTTGCAAAATGACGCTGTGAAACACCTCTTCACAAAACGTGTCTATGACAACAACTTATTCTTCCGAGAGGTCTTTGAGTTAGAAGTCTCCTTGTTTGCTAGCGCTTGAAACTGAAAATACAATCTTCTGAAGGTTGACCCTGGTTTTATATCGTGTGGTCATGCGGAGGAGATAATGCTTACGATGTTATATAACAAATACAGGTACTGTTGAGCTTCATGTAAAATAGCTTGTTAACGTTTGCATTATTGAATAAAGAGACCTCAGTTTTAAATACCATCTGCTCGAAATCTTAAATTGTTTTCCAATTCATATTGCTTTTTAACGAACAACAATTTTTGAACTTTCCCGCATGTTTTCAATTTGGCCATTTCCCTTACCTTTCATTTGCCTCGAGTTATTTATGCTGGTTTCTTACTCACTCGTGTTCTTTTTAAAACGAATAATCATACGATCACAATTATTTTTTAACAACAAATTTCGCTTTGCACCTTCACTTATGCAAACAATTTCCACTTTTCATAATAAGCAGATCGATTTTTAATTTGCGGCAAAAATAATTTAATTGCTTGCCGTTATTTGCAACGCTTCGTTTTCAAAGCAATCCTCATATTAGCAAAATCCATCTTTTATTGCACACATATTAATGAGAAATCTTAATAGAAGAGCCGTTTTGCGTTGCTGCAGTTGTTATTCAACTGATTAGTTCTTACTGGTCAACGATACCGTGAAAATATTTGCTTGTGCCGCTTCGATGAAGAAAAGTAAACTTTCTCTTTTAATCAAGTTCAGCCGCTCGAATCCAGCGTAATATCCGGTTCATTGGCAATCCTTTTCGGTTGTCTTTTCCACTATAAATACGTCTTGATGTTCTGCATCAACATCCTTCATAACCATGCATTTTTAATAACCTTCAAAAGAAAAAACTTAAATTAGCTCTTTGACCATTCTTCGAAAGAAAAAGTTTAATTATTCTTCGATTTAATTATTCCCCGAAAAAGTTAGATTAGCTCCTTGACCATTGTAACTCATATAAGCACTTTTACGAAGAATTAACAAAGAAAGTTTGGTATTGGGCTTGTGATTGATTGGAAACCGAACAACCATTGAAGCAACGTTTTCATTCATCGAAGCAACACAAGGTTTTGATTGAATGCTTATGGGCAGCACGGCCCTCCTCCCCCTCCCCCACCTATCATTGTCTAGCTTTGGTAGGTAGATTGGTAGCAAGTAATCAATTAAATCGTGAAGTGTACAAGTCTGATTAGATTCCATAACCGTAGGTTGAAATGAGAGCTAGGAGTGTCACGCGGTCCCTACCTGGAGGAAGGCCCGCGCAAAACAATACAAACTCTTATGAGCACACCAAAGCCATGTCTATTTCTCATCGTTTCATTTTTGGTTGGCATTTGGAATTTTTTTGCCTTGAAGAAGGTTAACAACTTTTCTGGATCGCGGTTGAAATCTAGTTTCTTTTTAATGATTTTATTGATTGTCATGGTACCAATTACCAAGCGACCTTCAAAGATGGAACCAGATGACAATGTTTCCTTTCCTACTTAGAATAGCACAGTAGAAGTCAATCTTCTTTTTGATTTTGATTATTTTGATGATGATGAAAGGAATTACAACAGTTAAGGGAAAGGTCATCAATTCAAGGGAGAGGATTGGGGGCATATGGTATGGGGTGATGATGATGGGATGGGATTAGGCAAAAAAAATTACCTACTCAAAGGGAGGGGGTGATGAACTGAGAACATTTTAAGTAGGGGCATGAAAATAGTTATTGTAAATTTTTTAAAATAGCATTTATTCTGGGGATTAAAACCTAAATCTCCAATTGCCATGTTATGCAGCTTTAAATTATATTTTCTGAAGATGTTTTCTAAACTTTTTCAGAAAATATGCTTTTTAAATTCTTTGTTGAATCTGCTCATGTCATTTGCAGTCATCTCATTTAAAATTGAAAGCATAGAAAATAAATAAAACGATATAAGAAAAGGGAACAGCAGAAGATCGGCCACCGGATCCACAATAGAATACTTGCGATGAAGTAAAGAAATTAGACTGTCAACAGGAACGATACAACACTGCTAGGCAAACACACAAAAATGACAACGTTTGAAAACATAAATTTGTGCTTGATCTTTTGCCTTGGCATACGGGTTTTCTTCAGAACTAACGTTGTCGTTTTTTCTGTGTTTGCCTTGCCGTGTTGCTGCGTTCCAGTTAACAGTCGAATAGATTTCCAGATATTCACACAGTTTAAAGAGGTTCTTGTTAACAAACGTGAAAACATCTGTCACTTTTAAAGAGATCTTATTTTAGTAATCAGGCTTGCTGATCTAAAATCATATGATACCGACACCATAATAAGCCTATCATGAAGTAGAAATATAAAAATAATCAAGTGGGACATTGTAGTTTGTTATCACTAGGGATAACACAAAACGAGATATTATGAATGTGTATATAATCGATCAATAGCGTTGCAGGAAGAAATGAATAATTCTTGCCATCCTTTTTCTATCTTGATTCAATTCACATTGATTTCTTATGGCGATCTTTTATCATGATTTATGAACATATCCTCTCTTTTTTTACCTGGAACGAGAATATAATTGTGCGTTTGTATGAATTCAAAATCCACATTCTCCTCCCTTTTTCTTGAGCCATCTTCTTCATGATTCCTGCCATTAAACCGAAATTTTTTCTCTTCTTTTACTAATTTTTCATTGAAGTTAAAGGATAATATCTGGCCAATCCCAATGCTATCGCGTTTTTATATGGGTGGGATCTATACTTAAAGATAATTCTATTAAAGAAAGATTGAGGAATGTTATTTTGTCTCCAAAAAGCATGCCCAGTGCGCTGAGCATCCGTATTCATGTTCACAGTAAAAAATATTCACTCGTTATTTGATAAGCAATCAGTGAAGAAGCATCTTTGAGTCGTGTTAATTCTGAGCAGCGTCAGGATTATAAGCTGCCCTTACAGTAAAAGTTGATAGGCCAAGACTTTGGTCTAGGGATACGTAAACAGTGACCTATTCTACGTACAGATAAGGAGCCTTTAAGAAACTCTTTTAAACGATTTTGAAAGCTGGGTTCTGAGTAAAGAGGTTTTTCAAATAAAGCTGTTTTATTTGAATGGTAGTTCGCGGAAGACCCAGTGAAATATTTATAATTTATTTTTCTGTTTTCAAGGTCTTTTTTTAATTATAGCCTGAAATGCTTCACTAATTTGTTTCCCATTTCTAAGTGCTGATAAGTAAACTCATGAAGTCCAAGTGTTGCAATGAATGGAACAGGTTTTCTCACTAACATTACCGATATGAATATATTGAATGTTATCTGCAGCGTTTGATAAGGTTCTGCAGATGATAGCTTTACTTTGCTATCTGACTTCAAAATGTTTACATGCAAGATGATTATATCAACAAAAGTTCGCTCTTTTTCATCACATTTTCCCTTCTTCTGCCATACTTAAACCTTGTTTTCTCATCAGTTATCTCTTATTTACTTTCTGAGACCAATCCATTCACTATTAGATTATTCTCTATTAAGTCTTTTCAAGCTAATTTTCAAGACCAAATTACCAATTTTGAATATTTTAAAGCCCTTGATACTAAAAACCAAAATTAAACATAATGACAATAAAAACCCTATTTAAAATGTATTAATATACATTTGAAATAGAGTAGAAGCTCTAGAGAATATGTGTAAATAAGGTCAGGTATGATGCTTGTTTTAGCTCAGCTGACAGCTTGTTCAATAACTTCGCTCCTATGAAAGAAACACGTTTTTGGCCATCTCCAGTTTTTCCTTGCAGGAAAAACAACCTAAAAGTAATCAATATTTTGATTGACCCTTTGAAGTAACAATCTACCGAATAACAAACCCCCAAAATGGTTTTTCATTATCTATTTGGCAAGTTGAAATTGCGTACTCAAAACTCTGCCAAGTTTATTGTTCACTGAACCGAGTATTCACATAATGTAGTTTATGTCAGACACCTATTCCCGAAACTTCTTACTTTTTTCATCAATCATCTGCTACACATATGTGACATGAATATATCACGTATTTAGACATGAATTTAACTTTTATACAAAACTAAATAGATCCTTTTGTTCATGACTTGTAATCCAGTTCCTCCTATGAGATTCACCTTGAAATTAAAATCATCACATTTCTGATTCTTGTCCTAATTTATTATGTATACATATTTGCTGTCGTATACCTTTCTCTTGTCCTTTTGCCACTTTTCCCTTTCTTCTTCAAAATTCTAATCGAATAATCCAAGCCATAAGTCCTTTTTTTTAGTATCCAAATTTCGTGTCTGTGGTTTGTTAAGCTGTGTCCGTTTTATCGTTAGGCGTAGGAAACAGTCAAGGCCGTTAATTCATGTTCTGAATCACTTTGGAATACTCACAGCTATAACTCTGGTCGTTCTATCATCTATTGTACAAATCATATGCTAGGGTCTTATAGATCCCTTATTTCATATACCTTGCTTTAGTTTTCAATAGAAATGCTAATCACACACAACAGAAATTGAGATCATTCATTTGCAATGGATGATTTGGTTTCAATATTTGATTTAGATCTCCATCTATATACTATACCTGTTGTTCTTGCTTGATAGCGTATTTCTTCATAAAAGCTGTTGTTTACCTTACTTAAATCTGATTTAGTACATCGTCTATGTCTTTTTTTATTGCTAAAAGACAACATCTGTGATACCAGGCGTTCTTTTACAGTTGCTTTTATTTTTTTTATTCAGTAGAGCTTTTTCTTGTTTGTTTTCATTTGGTTTGCATCAATCAAAATCTTTCATTGCTCAGAATTTAGCGCAAGTCCTGCAAATGACTGTTCTTATTTTCTCCTTCTTTTTTTCTCAACACAGAAAGAAGATTTTCGCAGGTAAATAGTTGTTTCGTTGGACCCGTTTTTTATTTATACAGCCAGATTAAGATTCGACTAAATTTTAAGAAAAGATCTATAATCATTGCCTCCCAAAAAAGTTTGATGAAAAGCAGTTGAATTTTTAGCAAAATATGCACATCTATTTCACCTTTTGCATATATGTATGCAAAGGTGGGTCTATTTTATTCTATTCTATTCTATTCTATTCTATTCTTTTCTATT